>CM071932.1:1662522-1746426 GCA_016081115.2 Rehmannia glutinosa | reverse complement strand
TTCGTTCAGTTTACGTATTGCTATTTTGCATGCACAGCAGGCATTTAATGTCTAAGTATTTAATGCGGCGGCGTTTATATCCGATCATAAACCGGGTATGCGGCTTTGTATACCGTACACATCATCATTATCTTCGTATTCTTAAAACATTCCCGCTTAGTCAAAGATATTGCGTTTTTGTCACTTTGTTCATAAGTTATTGACATCCCTTAGCTGATTTAACTCTACTTCTCACAATTCTCTTAGTGACTCATTTCTCGGTGACTCGGTTAATATTGTTTTTTATCTCGGTGATTCTTGGTGATTTACATTTTTGACTCTTTTTTTCACCCCTGTTCTATTCATTTCTTTTCTTTGATTCTTACAGTATCATTTCATTTCAATGTAACTCATGCTTGAGTTCTTAAAATCTTGATTCACATAATGGTTTTGTGAAGATGTCGCCCAATTGTTTATCGAGTTGAGATATATTCGAGGATGATGTCCTTCTTTTCAACATGATCTCTTATGAAGTGATATCGACATCAATATGCTTTGTTCTTGAGTGCAACACGGGATTTTGAGTAATAGCAATTTCACTTGTGTTATCACACATGATTGGAATTTCTTTTTCCTCAATTTCATAGTCTCTCATTTCTTTGTCTCATCCATATGACTTGGGCTAGATTTGCCGGACTATGTGATTACCGCTTTCAGTTTGTAAGAGGTGGCTATTGAGTTTTCTTTTGCTAAACCAGGGAAATCGGCTTTGTTCCTAGCATTTGACATGTGCTGAAGTGCTCTTCCTGTCCACTCTGCATCCGGCATAGTCGAGAATCGAATAGCCAATTAGCTTGAATCCACATTCCTGGATACCATAGGCAGCTCTTCTTGGCTTCCTTTTAAGTATCTCAATATTCTCTTAGGCTATTGTCATATGGCTCTCTTTTGGAAGTTGAAATCTTGCACATACACCTACAACAAAGGTGATGTCCGGCACTGCTTCTTTGTGAGATGAAGCGATGATCGATAAGTGCTACGTATCTTGTTTGATCTCACGGGCTTGCCATCTGCATCCATGTCCATTTTGGTGATGTATTCATTGGTATTTTTACAAAAGACTTCTCCTCCACCAAACTTCTTCATTAAATCTCTGGTGTATTTTGTTTGACTTATGAAGGTTCCATCCTTCAGCTTTGTTTCACTTGAAGTCAAGGAAGAATGTCGGCTCTCCCATCATGCTCATTTCAAATTTACTTTGCATGAGGTTTGAAAAGTTCTCACCAGCTCTTTGTTTTGTGGATCAAAAATGATGTCATCCACATATATTTGAACAAAAACGATATACTCTTTTTGTCTTGAATTAAAAAGTGTTCTATCTACTTTTCCTTTTGTGAATCCATTTTGGTTAGGAATTGTGACAAGGTATCATACCATACTCTGGGTGCTGTTTGATCCATACGGGCTTTCTTGAGTTTGTATACCTTATCTCCAAGAGTCTTACGCTCAAATCACGGAGGTTGTTCAACATACACTTCTTCTTCAATAGACCATTTAGGGAATGCACTTTTTACATCCATCGATATACAATGAAATTCTTGTGAGCTGCATAGGCAAGAAACATCCTTATAGCTTCAATCTTGCTACGAGGGCAAATGTTTCATCAAAATCTATCCCTTCTTCTTGGCAATATCCTTTGGCTACTAGTCTTGCTTTGTTTCTTACCCGCAGAACCTTCCTCGTTCATCTTATTTACGAACACCCATTTGGTTCCATAACATTTTTGATGTATGGGTCTTTGCACTAATTCCCACACTTTATTTCTTTCAAAGCTGATTCAACTCTTCTTGCATAGCTTGAATCGATGTGTGTCGTCAATGCTTGTGACACGTCTTTGGGCTCTATTTGTGAGATGAAGCATGTGAACATAGGCTTCTTGTTGAGTTACGGATCTTGTTTGACACCTTTCTCTTATATCTCCAATGACAAGTTACGGTGGATGGTCTCTCGGCCATCTTACATCGAGGTTGGAGTAAGTTAGCTGGATTGATCGACTTGCATACGTGTTCTTTGTAGTCGACTCTCTCGTAATCAACTTGCTGCAAATTTTCCAGCTGTTTTGAGATTGACTATCTCATCTTCTTCCAGAATTGATAATTCGGCTTGGCTTGAAAGATAGGGACTCTTCTGTATGGTTAGATGATTGACTTATCCGTTCTCTTCTATGTCTTCTCCATTCACATTTGGCTCATCAAATACCACATGAATGGATTCTTCATAACCATAGTCCTTTTGTTGTGTGTATGCAGTAGGCTTTGCTTTTAGTGTATCTGAAGATACCTTCATCGACTTTAGCATCAAAAGCCTTTAGATTGTCTTTGCCATTGTTGTGGATGAAGCATTTACATCGAATATTAAAATATGCAACATTTGGTTTTCTTCCAGTCCGGATCTCATAGGAGTCTTTGTCGGTCTGTTTTATCATACATATGTTTTGAGTGTAGCAAAAATTGTGTTGATTGCTTCACCAAAATCTTTTTGGTAACCTGCTTGACTAACATGGTCATGCTTTGCTTCTTTGAGGTTACATTCGCTTCTTTTCGCAACTCCGTTACTGCTTGTGGAGTCTTGCTTCTTGATAGTTCATGACCAATACCATTCTCAATGCGATGCGAGTTATTATTCCATTGACAAACTCGGTTCCTCTGTCGATCTTATTTTGATAATGGTTTGACTCTTCTCGTTTTGAATCCTCTTCATCAGTTGTGGTAGTTTTTGTAGAGTTTCTTTCTCCTTTACACATGAATATTGTCCATGTATATCTTGAGTAGTCATCTACTACCACGAGGTGTATTTCTTTCCACTTATCTTTGGTAAGGTTCCACTTTGGGCCAAATAGATCCATATGAAGCGGATCAATATTCTTGTTGAGGATGGGCATGTATTTTCTTTGAATGATGACTTGATTTGTTTTCCGCTTCGACATGCGTCACATATACTCTCATTTTTTGTATCTTTAGTCTGGAAGTCCTTCCACAAGATTACTTCTTGCAAGTTTGTTAATCGTTTTGAAATTGGGTGACTCGGCTTTTTGTGCCCACGAACTTGATTCGAGATGTGCTCTTTGCTAGTAAGCAATCTTTGGGTGTTGCGATTGACCAATTCCGACATACATATTCTTACGTACATCATCCTTGCGGCAACTTCATTTGATTCAATATCTTTGATTTGGCATATACCCATGTTGAATCCAACATTGTAGCCCTTTGTCAGAGTTGGTGATGCTCGATAAGTTGAAGTTGAGTCCTTCAACATATGCAACATTTGTGATTTCTAATCCATTCCTCTTGATGGATCGATGCCTCTTATTTCACCCGAGCTTCATTTATCCCAAATATGACTTTTGCTCCTTTAACTTCCTTGAACTTTGATGATTTTCTTATTTCTGTCATATATGTCGGAAACGACCACTATCCATGTACCAGGTTCCTTGGCACTCAGCTGTTTTGTTCCTTGAACACCTTGTCAAGGAAATTAAGTTTTAGGTACCCATACTTGTGCGGGTCTGAGGGTTAGAATTGTAAGATGATCCAACCAACTTATAGCCAAATGATTTGACTCTAAGGGGTTGCCATCTATCGATGCCATAATCATAATTAATCCTGGCAAATTGGCAGGGAATTCTAGGTTCATACAAGTGTCTCTTTTGTATGCATATGTGCATATGTGTTTTAGCAATTGCCTTTCTTGAGTAATTGTGGTGTCTTTGAGTGTAGTGCCTAGGTGCATATGTGTCTTTGATGAAAGCTCTTATACTTTTGGAATGGCCTTTCTTGAGTTAGGCCTTTGCCATTTGGGCTTATATTCCATAAGTCTATCTTTGATAGTTTACATTAATCAATCAGCTTGGCTTGGATATTTTCTACCATTCCCATCATATGTATTTCTTTTATGAATTTTACGGGGTTTTGGTAGCTCTCTTCTTTTCTTTCTGGTATTTTACTGTTTGGAGTTTGTTGAGGACTCATTGAATCTCTTCTCATTATCCTTTGGACACTCAACTCCATTTTCCTTTTCCTTTATAACCAAGGCCGGTTTGCTTGTTATTGTGCTTTGGAGTGAATGTGTGTGCAACATTTATAGTTTTGGATTTTTCGGACTCTTCATGGCTTGAAGATCCTTTTCCAAACTTACTTTTGAGGTTTGACATAGCCTGAGAGGAATTAAATCCTAAGCTGTCTTGTCTCCACATTCTCTTTGACTCATAATAAGATCATCCAATGATTTAGATGCCTTAGTGAATGAGCGATAACATTCTTGAGGTCATTCTCCCTCTTTTCTATAGCGGCAATTTACTGCTTTATTAATTTAGCATTTTTCAGCCTTTAACTTTCATTCTCATGACTATTTGACTTAGAGTACTCGGCTCCTTAGTCGGCTTTGAGTTTTGACTTTTGAGTAAATTTGTTTTCCTCATTCAATAGTGTGTGTGAGGATTTAATGTGTTGAAATCTTTCATCATTTTTGCCTAATGAATCATAAAGATCGATGGGTGATGAAGTGTGTGTGTCACGATCACTATCACTAGTGTACGAGTTTGATGAGTTAGAGTGTACCTCATCTTCTTGGTCAAGTTGATCTTGTTCCTTGGCCATCAAGCGGATCGGGGCTTAACTAGCTTGAGTCACTTGAGTAGTCGGCTTCCTCTGCGAATCATCTGTCTCTCTTGACTTAGCTTTGTTTAGTGATCTCTGCATGACCATCATTGCCTTTTTCTTTTCTTGTCTTCTTTCTCACGAAGACCTTTCTTTCTTCTTCATCCCTGTATTTGTTGACTACGAGGATATGGGCGATCAATGGCATAGTGACACGGTTGTCTCTGATTCAGCATAGATATTCACCCTTTTGATCGGCTCTTTCCATTCTTGGATTATCGACCCTTTGATACTCAACTTTTTGATGATCTGTTCTCTTGGTTGGCATGTCTTCCCTTGATTTGGAGGGAGCCGGTGTCTTCTGGAAGATTCACCTTTTCCTCTCTTGTAGTTCTTATTGAAGAACTTGTTGAACCTCTTAACCATCGGGGCTATTTCTTACGGGTCAATGACTTCTTTGACCTCGGCTCTCTTCCCATCTTTGACAATTAAGAGCGAGTTGTTTTGGAGTGCAATTTGTCTCTTCTGGTCTTTTCTTCTCGGCTCAAACTCGTAGGCTTTGAGGTGCGAGAATAACTCATGGTTGGATGTCTTTGATAGGTCCATAGAATGTCTCGATTACCATGACCTTCATTTCCCGTTCAATTGGAAGACTTTTTAGGATCTTCATACACATTTCATGTATATTCCTTTCCAAGTGCGGATAGCTCATTTGTTATTTACGTGAATCGAGCATCCGATTGATCCAGGTTTTCTCTCCCCGAGATCATTTTGAAGTTCTCAAATTTACTGTCTGACCACTGATAATTTGTTTTCTTTGATTGCTCACGAGCCTTACAAATCAATATCGGCTTGTCCCGATTTCTTTAGCCGTTTTGCATGATTTTACTTTATTGAACATGGCTTTGTCCAAGGTTTTGTAAAGGATGTCCTTGGCTACATTGTCCAGGTTGTATCTTTTTCAGCATCATTTGTCCACTCGGTTCTTGGTTTTCAACCATGGTAGTGCAGGAAGAACATCTTCTTCTCCTTCATTTGCAACTCTTAAATCTGTTTGTGTTCACCTTTAATATTTGCGGAGGCCGTCTTCTATCACTATCCACATCGATCATGTAATCTTTGATAGATGAGCACCCTGCATCTGACAATTTTCCAATCATCAAATTCTTCATAGTGAACATAGGGATGCGTGTCAAATTTTGCTTCCATGATAATAACTTTTAATGATAGAAAGAGTTTTGAAAGTTTAAGTACTAAAGCAGACTTTGAAAAGTTTGGAGATCTGGTTCGATAACCGATGCGGAGGGTTCAATGAACCAACCGCTCCGATACCACTTGTAGGTCCCAAGGGGTGTAAGTGTAAGGTTTAGAAGGGGGGTTGAATAAACCTTGCAAATTTTTCGATTTAGTCCTTTTAAATCTCTGAGTTGATACTACCTGCAATTGTGTCCTTGATGGACGATCAATTTAGTCACTCGGTGAGTTAATCTCTCAGCAGAGACTCAAGCGAAATTTTGTTGATGGAAACTCAAATTTGTTGGCTCTAAATTAACTCAAGCGTGGTTTTGTTTTTTGGAAGACTTAACACCGCTTAAGTTTGATTAAGCAAGTTTAGTGCTTGGTTTAGTACTTATAAATTATCAAGTGGATAGCAAATTTATCGTGGATATAAGCGATTAAAAATGCACGAGAATTAAAGTCTTTGAAAAGTAAATGACACAATGAAATTTTTATAGAGGTTCGAAGATGGGGTAATTCTTCTACTCCTCTCTTCTCCAACTCTGGAGGAATCCACTAGGTAATGATCGATTTACAAAGTGGTAACAGTCCGGATACAAGTCTTGATCACCACGGCCGACTTGATCCTTTGGGACTCGATCACGGAGATGCGCTTGATCACTCGGTTGGCTTCTCGTGCGACTCGGCTTCTTCACGCAGGCGATTTGCGCTTTGCTACTACGACTCACTTGCTCAAAGCTCTTTGGATTTGATCACGAAGCCCTCCAAAAGCTTAAGACTTGGTTCAACCTTGAACCTTCCTACAATCCTTCCGGAATGTAGACCCCTTGTTTTTCGATATTTTCCTCTTCAACCCATTGAAGTTATCTTTCCTTCACGGTGAGTGTTGGATTGATGTTCTTCGTAATGTAGGGCGAGGATTGAGAATGTTTTTGATTTTACGATAATTGCTTGAGCGTTTTTAGTTGATTTTTCTCTTGTGTGTCATACTCTTTCTCAAACAAACTCCTCGGCCTTTTATAGTGAACTTTCAAAAATTTGCCCGTTGAAGAGATAGGCTTATTTTTGAAAGTCACTTGCGATCGTTGGCTTGTCTTGTTGCGATTCTTGGAATTGCCATTTCCTCGTATGAATTGTTCTTTCACCTTTTTCGAGTTCGACACGGTGTGGTGATTCCCATTGGTTCATTCCTTTTGCACGCTTAGGGTATGAGCACTCAGAAAGGTGGTATGGAGATATTACTTGTTTAAGTAAATCTCTTGATTTACTCGTCAGCGGTTCTTTTCGATTATCTCGACTTATTGCATTTCCTTGCTTTCCCAGGTGACTTAAGTCGACTTCCAATCATTGGATGACTCTTACAGTCACTTCAACTTGAGACTAGGCTTTTCTTAAGTTGACTTGAACGATCTCCACTCACCGCATCTTATCTTCTTGATGAGGTTCCCGTCTGCGCTCTTTGCCATACTCACTGTCTCTCGTGATCTTCCTTCCGATCTTGATTGTCTTCTTGCATGTTAGGGCGTAGTGATTTGACTCGGCTTTGGCGGCTCTAATTGTTACAACGCATTTTACAACAAAAATTGGGGTGCCAACTTTCTATTCTAAGTTTTACATGGCATTCATCAAAATCTAAACAATAAAATTCCTAACGATCTGAATATGATAACATGAAGATCCTGGAAAAGCAAGAAAGTTTGGAACCAAACACGGATTGTGTGTTTATGCACTTTCGGCCGTGTGTGAGTGCAAAAGGAGCAAAAAGCGGGACGAGGAACACACGAACCATGTGTATACGCCCGTGCATTCGCGTGCATGATATAAAAAAACTATTTCAAATGAGACAAGCACGGAATATGCATACACGCACGGGAAACGGCATAGGCATAACCCCGGATCAAAATGTTCCAACACCAGGACTCTTTATGCGTGCTTGGAAATCCCAAGTATGTATTACTAGATGCAAGCAGAGCAAAACGGTTCTTGACCACGATCCAAAACTTGACTAATATATGCATTCAAAGGTGGTACAAATCAAAATTAGCGGGCGTCGAGCTAAAGACGTTAAATATAGCGCTTGTTGGGAAACAACCTAACGGTTTGTGGTGTGATTTTTATTTTATTTTATTTTATTTTTGTTCGTTTGTTTTCTTCTAAAAAAGAGAAAATTACGATTTTACTTGCGACCACACGGGCGGGCGTGCGTGAGCACTACGGCCGTGCGTGATTGAGGAATGGAGATGTTGCTACGGCCCCACACACGGGCAACCCATGCACGAGGAGAGGCATGAGGAGGGCGAAGAATCGCGCCACCTCCATAATAAATCGAGTCCAATCCACAATATTTTTATTGAAATTCTATCTTCTCTTACGTGCGATATAATTTCATTTAAGTTTGAGGAGAGATAGCTATTTTGATATGAGATTTGTGGATAAAAAAAATTGTATTTTTGTGTGTTTTCATATAGTTGCATGTAAAGCATTTTATGTTGCATTTGCATTAGAAACACGTTCTTGTTTTTAGCACGTTTATTGTTTTCATAGGTTTTAAGGAGTGAGTTGATTGTGTGCGGCGACTTGATGCTTATATTTTTGAAAAAAAAAAAAATTGTATTGTTTTGATTGGGTGTTGAGTATGAGTTGATTGAGCCATGAATAGATGACATTGAGCATGTGGATATTGAGAACATGGTTTGATGCTTTGAATTACGTATTTGCAAGCCTATGAGCTTTTGAGCCTTCTTGTTTTCATCATATACGATCTTGTTGTTAATTTGAGTGTATCATTCATGTTGTTAGAATTCTAGAACTTGCTCTGTATCTCTGTCAAGTCACATGTTGTATGCGAAATGTGAAAATGATCAAAGGCCATTTTGTTAGCCATTCAAGCCTTTTGCTTACCTAATGATAATATTGAAATCCCTAGTCGACCAACTTGAGCCTATTGCCTAATTTTTGATAGCCACAATTCAAGCATAACTTGATAAATCTTTTACCCAAAACTTGAGCGTATAACATTGAGTAAAGGGATTGAATAAGGTGGATGGGTAAAATCAAAATTTTAGAAGATGGTGTTAGAGTTTCATTTAAATGTTGAATAAGTGTTGAAAACTCGTATAAATGTCGGAAAAAAAATCGACTTTGTAAAATGAGTTTCATTTAAATGAACTTGGGGCTAAAAATTGTAATTTGAGGTGATTCTCGGAAGAAAAGAAAGGAGATGGAGATAAGAGGAGTTGATTAAAATGAGAGATGATTTGAGTAGCATATTGAGCTTTAATGTAGATGATTTATATGCTCAGGTCTATACGCTTGAGTTTGAGTCACTCTATCCATATTTTCCTACCCTAACCAAAGAACCTTTATTACAACCAAAGAAAAAGTCCTTTTTGATTCACAAATTGCATACATTCTAGTGGCGAGATATGAGACGAATTGCAAGCCTATGGTAATTTTGCGACATTGAATTGATTTGGCGTAAACACGTCTTATATTCATTCGAGATGAGAGTATACACTTGATCTTTGAGAGACGTGATTCTTAGTATTTACCATGGTTTCTTTGATGTATGCTCTATGTTAGGTGTTTGAGGCTTGGTTGATTCGTTGTTTGACACCTATGATGAACAATATGAATTTTATGGAGTTGTTGTGAGTTTCACTTTTCATTACTCCTAGTCATGTTTTATCTTGTTTCTAAAAGCGTTGACTGGGATGGCCAACGATTTAAGTTTGGGGGTATTTGTTCACTTTTTATACCATTGATTTGGGCTTTCTAGACTTGAGTTTTGTGTTGTTTTTGATTATTTTGAGTCATTTGAGTAGCCAAGCCATGTTGAGAGCCAGTTATATTGAGTTTATAGTCATAGTAATGAATCGTGTATCAAAAGAAGTACAAGCGAGCAAACAACGAGAGATTGATTTGAAGAAACGTCCAAACGCGTCCCCGAAATTTCCATCAACTGGCAGCGTTTAGTATTTTGACCATAACTCTCTCTACAAAATCGATATTGAGGTGATTAAAGTGGCTATAGAAAGCTAAGAGATAGGGCTACAACATTGATGAAGGACTCAAAACCGAATTCGGACGTTTGGATGGCTCTGTAGCGCCAAAACGAGGCTGCGGGCGAGCGCAGGCGAAAATCGGGCGGTGGCCAAATTTTGGATGGGCGGCTTAGAAGACCCGTGCGGCCTCCAGTGTGTTAAGTGCACGTGCAGCGCCCATTTTGAAGCGTGCAGCTGCGGCTAAGGCGGATAAAACAATAAAAGTCCGATTTTGGATCTAAAAACAGGTACTATAAATAGATACATGGGAGGCTTGAACTAGGGCATGAAGGAAAGGCTGGGAATACACCCAAGAACACAAGAAATACATCAACTTCATCAAGGAAGAACCAAGGAAGAATCGGCTCGAATCGAAGCTTGAGGATTGAAGATCAATCGAGAGATTATCCATTTCCTAAGTTATCTCATTGTTTGTGCTTTAATCTTTTATTTTAGCTTGTCATGAATATGAACAATTTGTCTACATGGGTTGTTTATTTGTAATGAGTAGCTAAACTTCTTTGTGATTTTCGGGTTTTGGAAGTAGATTAGTTGAACTCTTGTTGAATGTTTTAATCTTAATTGAAGCTATTATCTTGAAGCTTTTTTGAGTACTTTGTTCTTATTCTTGTTTTATCATTTGGCCAATGATTTAACATGTTTGATATATTTATTCAACTTTAAAGTGCCAAGCTCTGCTGGCCAATGATGTTCTTTGATGCGGTCGAGGCACGGGAAGGAAGCGCCACAGGAGTTAACACTCGAGCAATGAAAGTGAAATCCATGGAGTTGAGACTCCAGTGGATGCCACCTCGAAGACCCCAAGGCAGTGACCTTTGTCGAAGGGGATGTCGAGGCCTCGCTGCAGTTGAGAGCTGCGGGGAGGTAATGAAGGCCAACGGGAGGTTGAGACTTCCGGGGTAAAGACTCGCGAAGCCTAGAACATCCCTCCTGCTATCATTGATACATCGAAAGGAGATAAGTGCCCTTCACGATTCCCAATAATCTGATGTAACTTTCTGGATCCGAAGGTGAAGATGAAGTTGAGTCATCCCCTATTGCCGATCCAAAAGACTCGATTGAGGATGTTCCAACCACGAGTAAGTCGACCTCGAGACTACTCGCCAAACATTCAACTTTGATGATGAGCCACCCATGGAAATCTCATCATCGTCCGATGACGCTTCGATAAGCCGAGGACCGATCAACTCATGTGGAAAAACCGGTGAGGCCAGAAGAAGGCTGTTGGAGCAGTGAGGCTCAAGCAAAGTGAGTCGACTTCACAACAGACCACGGCTGAAAAGTCAGTCCCAGTTGCGAGCTCTGGGCTGCGACGGGTTCGACTCCTCGGGGGACTTCACGAGCACCAATTGTCATTGGCCGAGATACGATTTGCCGTGATGATCCTTTTTGTAGAATCATTTCCCTTCTCTCTGGAGTACGACCTCCACGAAGAATCGACTAGAGATCGAGCGCTTCCATAAACACGATCTGTTATTCCCACGTACACCATTGTTCCAGCGGTATGACTTTGACATCAAGTTGGTGCCCGGTGAGGCAATGTAGGTGAGGTTAAGGGAAGTTTTCAAAGCCATATTTGCGAGAGATTGAAAAAATGGAGAGGCACCAGGCCTCACTGGACATGAGGCTTTGGATAAAGCGCAACCTTCACTGGCGATCTGCGAGGCATAATAGTCAGGATCCAGGAATGGTGGCAACAGCAGCAGACAATGCGCATGGAACAAGCTCGATACTTCAGGACATTGTTCAACAAGTAGCTAGTCTGGCGGGCTGAGCATGCTGATGCAAAGACAAGAATGCAAGAGCACATCGAACAAATGCATGAATCTCACACCACAGAGATACAACTGCTGCGTGAATATAATAAGAAAGAGCTCATGCGCGTAGAGGAGAACATGGATCGAAAGTTCAGCATACTCCGCAGCAGATTCGAAGCAGAACTCAGCTATCAGCAGACTAGACTTCATGCTTGCTAGCTTGTTTCCAGGGGTTCCTCTTTCCTTTGATGATGCCAAAAAGGGGAAGAGGAATACCTAAAAGCGTTAGTGATCTCAAGTGAGAAGGAAAGACGCGATGTGAAGGAAAGACAGTGAGAAGTAATAAGAGAGAAGAAAGGAAAATCTGTTGAGGGGGAAGGCTCGAAAGATGTGACCTTGATGATTGCTAAAACCCCCAACAAGGTCTTGTCCCGGTGATATTGTCAAGAAACTCCCGATGACTCTACCACTCCAACACTCTGCACACCTATGGATGAAAAAAAAAAAAAGATAGTTGAAGGCGAGGGGATGAAGGAAGTGGAAGGAAAGATGGATGCGGAGTTATGAACATTTTGAAACAACATGGAGGCATTCCAATGACGAGGGAACACTTATGCCATTTGAATCGAGGAGGCAAGAGCCAAGATCTCATTGATGAATTCAAGACGCTCGCATCCCAGAAGGTTACTTCCATAAATATGTCCATGGCTCAAGCACAGGGTTTATCTTGGGAAAAAGGTCTCAAACTATGTGAAGAAGGCGACGAGCGGCGGACCTCTTGCGATCACTCTGTTGGTTAGTCTGCTAGTCACTCAAGCCCAGGAAAAAGAAGTCCCAGTACAATACACGCCCGGAGGCGGAGGAAGAAGCGATGGTGGAGGAACAAGTTTGAGACCTAGATCTCGCCCAAAAATATTGAGTACATAGATCCGAGCGAAAGGAGGGATCTATTAGGTTTGGATTGACAAAGTAACCAACTGCAAGTGGTAAGAACAATGTTGAGTATGTGAAGAGAATTGAAGAGGAAAATAAAGACAAACTCGGCTATGGGAGGAAAGACAAGAAAGAAAGAGAAGAGATGAAGGCTGCACGGAAGCGTATGAGAAAAAGAAGAAGCGGTGAAGATGAGAAGAAGAAAGAGGTCGAGGAAGATGACGGGAGAGAGAAGGAGATGAAATAAGGAGGCAAAAGGAGATGAAGTGTTGTTGACCACCCCTTCATGTATTTTACTAGTCTTACGTACATCGAATAAAATCGTACAATTTCTATACTTGTGTAGATATAGTACAACATAGTTACTCTAAGTTCTATTTAAGCTCGATACACTTTGTAAACAGCTATGTAAAGAACAAGAATGTTATGATCAATAAAAGATTGATTCTAAACATACATTACATGATTACGCATTGTCATACGTATCTTTCTTTGTTACTTTATTGTATGAATGTTTTAAGTTTTGGCATCATCAAAAAGGGGAAAATTGTTGGGAAATTAATTTTTATATTTTGATGAATGCCATGTAAAACTTAGAATAGAAAGTTGGCACCCCATTTTTTTGTTGTAAATTGCATTGCAATAGATAGAAATGTCGAAATGAGTCTAGTCGGCTATGCCCAACATGCAAGAAGACAACTGGAGATTAGAAGGAAGACTTCGCTGCAAGGCAGCTGAGTGTGGCAAAGAAGAGAAGATAGGAACTCGATTGAAGGTGCAACTGAGATACAACTGAGTGAAGTATCAGTCAAGACAACTCAAGGCAACCAACTCTCTAGTTGAAGTGACAGAAGAGTCATCCAATGATTGGAAGCTGACTCGAAGTCAACTGGGGAAGTTAAGAAAATGCAGTCAAGTCAAAATAACTGAAAGAGATCTGTTGCGGAGAAGTCAAGAGAATTACTTAAACAAGTAATACCTCCATACTGACTTTCTTGAAGTGCTCAGTCCCAGAAGCGTGCAAAAGGAATAAACCAATGGGAAGCACTGAACCTGTGTCAGAACTCTGAAAAGTTGAAGAATCATTCATACGAGGAAGTGTCAATTCCAAGGACTGCAACAAGACAAGCCAACGACCACAAGTGTCTTTTAAAAATAAGCCTATCTCTTCAATGGGCAAATTTTCAAAAGAACACTATAAAAGGCTGAGGAATCTATTTGAGAAAAGGAGAACCTTATTACCTGGAACTTTCAAGCTATTATTCAAACGATAACCTACTCAAGTCATATAAGTTCAATCCTCAAGCCTACATTAAGAAGGAAATCAATCCAACACTCACCTGTGAAGGAAAGGCGACTTCAATAAGTTGAAGAGAAAACATTTGAAGAATCAAGGGTCTACATTCCACAAAGGATTGTAGAAAGGTTCAAGGTCGAACCAGTCTCAAGTTTTTGGAGGGCTTCGTGATCAAATCCAAGAAGCTTGAGCAAGTGGGCTGTAGTAGCAAGCGGCTGCCCTGTGAAGAAGTTCGAGTCGTGCAGAAGCTAGGCTGCGTGACCAAGGCATCTCTAGACTAAGTCCCGCAGGATCAAGTCACCGGTGTGATCAAGACTTGCATCCGGGTCGATAACCACTTTGTACATTGATCAATACTTAGTGGATTCCTCCAGGAGTTGGAGAAGAGAGGAGTAGAAGAATTACCCCATCTTGAACCTCTATAAATTTATTGTGTCATTTACATTCAAAGACCTTAATTTACGCATATTATTTCAATATCTGTGACAAATTTGCTATTCAATTGATAATCAACAAAGTGCTAAAACCAAGTATTAAACAAACTTTAACCAAATTCAAGGGTGTTAAGTCTTCCTTTGAAAACATATCACGCTCAAGTTAAGTTTTAGTCAAAACAATCGAGTTATTCTATCAACAACTCGAGAGTATGTTGAGTGGCTAACTCTATTTGATTAACTAACTTAACCTGTCTATCAAGGACTTCGGTGTGAAGCATTAACTCAACGTTTTAAAAGGACTAAATCGAAAAGTTGGTAAGGTTTATTCAACCCCTTCTAAACCTTACACTCACACCCTTGGGACCTACAAGTGGTATCGGAGAGCGGTTGGTTCATTGAGCCTTCCGCAGATCGTTCTTGAACTAGATCTCCAATCTCTCAAAGCTTGCTTTAGCACTTGATCTTTCAAAACTCTTTTATTCAACAAAGTTATTATCATGGAAGCAAATTTGACACGCATCCCTATGTTCACAATTGAGGAATTTGATGATTGGAAAATTCGAATGCAGGCTCATCTATCAGCATTACACGATGAAATGTGGATAGTAATAGAAGATGGGCCACTACAAATCTTGAAAGTGAACACAATGCAAGGAGGAGCTGCTGCGGTGAAGGAGAAAAGGATCTTTGCTCCCGGACCCGGCTATGGTTGAAAACCAAAAGTCGAATGGACAAATGATGACAAAAGATATAACTTGGACAACGTGGCGAAGGACATTCTTTACAAAACTCGGACAAAGCCATTTCAACAAAGTCAAATCGTCAAAAGATCGCAAAAGAAATCGAGATAAGCTAACCCCGATTTGTGAAGGCTCACGAGCAAATTATGGGAAATAAACTATCTGTTCTTTGTCGAAATTCGAAAATTTTAAGATACTTGCAGGAGAAACCTTGGATCAACCGGATGCTCGGTTCACGAAATTACCAATGAGCTATCTGCACTTGGAAAGAATATACACGAGAAGAAATGTGTATGAAGATTCTAAGAAGTCTCCCGGTTTGGGTGGGAAATGAAAGTCATGGCCCCGAGACACTCCATGGACCTATCGAAAACATCCAACCATGATCTATTCTCGGATCTCAAAGCCTCACAATTTGAGTGAGAAGAAAAAGACCTAGAGGAGGCAGTTGTGCCCAAAGCAATTTTTTGCTCTAATAGTTAAGGATGGTAAAAGAGTTGAGGTCAAGGAAGTCATTGACCAAGAGGAGATTGTCCTGATGGTTAAAAGGTTTAACAAATTCTTCAACAAGAATTACAAAAGAGGAAAAGGTGAATCCTCCGAGAAGACACTCGGCTCCCTCCTAGTCCGAGGAAGATAGGCCACCCAAAAGAAACGAGCATCAAAGGATTGAGTATCAAAGAGCCGACAATCGAGGATGGAAAGAAGCGATCAAAAGGTTGAAAATTTATCGAACTGGGCTGCGAACAACCTGGTCATTATACTATTGATTGCCCATATCATGTAGTCAACAAATACGGGGAATGAAGAGGAAAGAAACGTTTTTCGAGAGAAAGAAGACAAGAGAGAAAAAAAGGCAATGTTAGTCTGCAGATCTGAGGCCGAGACACTAAGTCAAAAGACACAATGGACTTAGAGAGTAGTGAATCGACTACTCAAGTGACTCGCGAAGAAGAAGCCTGATCTGTCCCAATGGCCAAAGAACAAGACCAACTTTGACCCGAAGAAGATGAGGTACACTCTAACTCATCACACTCGGATTCTAGTGAGCATGATGATTGTGACACACATACTTCATCGCCCACTGATCTTTATGATTCATTAGGCTAAATGATGAAAGACTTTGAACACATTAAATCCTCACACACACTACTAAATGAGGAAAATGACCTACTCAAAAGCCAAAACTCACAAATGACTAAGGAGTTTGAGTAGTCTAAGTCACATACCGGCGATGAGAATAAAAGTTTAAAAGGCTGAAAATGCTAAGCTAATAAAAGCGAGATAGCTGCTTTCTGAAAAGAGGGAAAATGATCTCAAAATGTGATTGCCTCATTCACTAAGGCATCGAAATCTTTGGATGATCTTATTATGAGCGAAAGAGAATGTGGAGATAAGGCAGGGCTTAGGATTTAATTCCTCTATGCCAAGTCAAGTTCAAAGTGATTTTGGAAAAAGGATCTTCAAGTAATGAAGCATCTCAAAATCCAAAACTCCAAATAGTGCACACACATTCATTCCAAAGCACAACCACAAGCAAACTGGCCTTGGTTATAAAGGAAAAGGAAAACAGCCAGCTGAGTGTGTTGAAAGGACAGCTGAGAAGAAATCCAGCCGAGTTCCTCAGCAAACTCCAAATAGGAAGTACTCTGTAAAGAAGAAACAGAGCTACCAAAAGCCCCAGAAGTTCTATGAAAAGAACACATATGATGGGAATGGTAGAAATTACCCAAGCCAAGCTGATTGGAATAATGTGAACTATCAGCAAAGACCTATGGAATATAAGCACAAATGGCAAAGGCCAGAACTCATCAAGGGCCATTCCAAAGGCAAAGAGCTATCATCGACACATATGCACCCAAGCACTATCCTCAAAGATATCACAACTACCCAAACAAAGCAATTCCTAAAACACATACACATGCATACGACAAAAAGAGACAAAATAAACCTAAAACCCCAAGCAATTTTCCAAAGTTAATTATGATTATGGCACTGATAGATGGCAATCTCTTAGAGTCAAATCATTAGGCTATAGGTTGGTTGGATCATCTTACAATACTAACCCCTCAAGACCCAGACAAATATGGGTACCTACAACCTAACTTCCTTGATTGCAGGTTCAAGGAGCAGCTGAGTGCCAAGGAACCTGGTACATGGATAGTGGTTGTTCCAGACACATGACAGGAAACAAGAAAAATCTGTCAAAATTTAAGGAAGTTAGAGGTGCAAAAGTCATATTTTGAGGGAATGAAGCTCCAGGAGAAATAAGAGGCATTGGATCCCTCAAGAAAAATGGATTAGAAATTACAGATGTTGCATATGTTGAAGCCCTCAATTTCAACTTACTAAGCATAACGCAACTCTGTGACAAGGGCTATAATGTTGGATTCAATATGGGAGTGTGCCAAATCAAGAACACTGAATCTAATGAAGTAGTGTTGCAAGGATGCAGACAAAAGAACATGTATGTGGTGAATTGGTCAACTCAAAGCAACACCAAGCACTTGTCTGCTAGCAAAAGCACAAAATTGAATCAAGTTGGCTGTGGTGCACGAGAAGCTGAGTCACCTGAACTTCAAAACAATTAACAAGCTTGCAAGGAGCAATCTTGTGGAAGGACTTCCCACTCGATATACAAGAAGGAAAGTGTATGTGATGCATGCCGGATGGGAAAGCGATCAAATCATCATTCAAAGAAAAGACATGTCCATCTTCAACAAGAATATTGCACTGCTACATATGGATCTATTTGGTCCAATTGAACCGGCCAACATAAGCGGAAATAAATACACCTTGGTGGTAGTATATGATTACTCAAGATACATATGGACAATTTTCATGTGTAAGAAGAAAGAACCCTACAGAAACTACAACAGCCGATGAAGAGAATACAAAATGAGAAGAGTCAAACCATTATCAAAATTAGATCTGACAGAGTAACTGAGTTTGTCAATAGAATAATAACTCAGTATTGTATTGAAAATGGTATTGCTCATGAACTATCTCGCAAACAAGGACTCCACACGAGAATGGAGTTGCGAGAAAGAAGGAAAACTCTCAAAGAAGCAAAGCCAAGGACCATGTTAGCGAGGCAAAAGGCGCCTAAAAGATTTTGGGTTGAAGCAATAAACACAAAGATGTTATACTTAAAATAGATGCATGATAAGCAGATACCGTGACAAGAACTCCCTATGAGATTTGGACAGGAAGAAAGCCAAATGTTGCATATTTTAAAATATTTGGATGCAAATGCTTCATTCATAACAATGGCAAAGATAATTTAAAGGCTTTTGATGCTAAAGCTGATGAAGGTATCTTCTTAGGATACTCAACTGAAAGCAAAGCCTACAGAATACTCAACAAGAGGACAATGGTTACAGAAGAATCCATCCATGTGGTGTTTGATGAACCCAACATAAATGGAGAAGACATTGAAGAGTCAATGATAAGTGGATCGACCAACCATCGAAAGAGTCCCTATGTTGAAGGCGAAGCTTGGAATTATAAACCCCAGGATGAAGATGAGATAACTGAGTCTCAAAGACCGGGAAATATGCGGCTAAGTGATGATGAGAGAGCTGATCAAAATAACACTCTACAAGACGATCGAATCCAGCTAACTTACTCCAACTTTGATGTAAGGTGGGTGAGAGACCATCCACCGTAACTAATCATTGGAGATGTAAGAGAAGGTGTGAAAACTAGATCCAGAACCCAACAAGAAGCTAAGTTTACTTGTTTCATCTCACAAATAGAGCCAAAAGATGTGTGACAAGCTTTGGATGACACACATTGGATTCAAGCCATGCAAGAAGAGCTGAATCAGTTTGAAAGGAACAAAGTGTGGGTATTGGTTCAAAGACGTACCCATCAAAATGTTATTGGCACTAAATGGGTGTTAAAACAAGATGAATGAGGAAGGTTACTGTGGTAAGAAACAAAGCAAGATTGGTAGCCAAAGGGTATTGCCAAGAAGAAGGAATAGATTTTGATGAAACGTTTGCTCCTCGTGGCAAGATTGGAAGCCATAAGGATGTTTCTTGCCTATCTTTTGCTCACAAGAACTTCATTGTATATCAAATGGATGTAAAGAGTGCATTCCTTAATAGGTTATTGGAGGAAGAAGTGTATGTTGAACAACCTCCGGGATTTGAGCGTAAGACTCTTGGAGATAAAGTATACAAACTCAAGAAAGCTTTATATGGATTGAAACAGGCACCAAGAGTATGGTATGATACATTATCACAATTCTTGAGTAGAAATGTTACAAAAGGCAAAGTGGATAGAACACTCTTGAATTCAAGATGGGAAGAGTATCTTTGCTTGTTCAAATATATGTGGATGTCATCATCTTTGGATCCACAAACAAAGAGTTGTGTGATAAATTCTCAAATCTTATGCAAAGCAAATTTGAAATGAGCATGATGGGAAAGTGACATTCTTCCTTGGACTCCAAGTAAAACAATGAAGGATGGAACCTTCATAAGTCGGACAAAATACACGAGAGATTTAATGAAGAAATTTGGTATGGAAGAGAAGTCTTCAGAAAATACCAATGAATACATCGATCAAAATGGATATGGATACGGATGGCAAGCTGTGGATCAAACAAGATACTGAGCACTTATTGGATCATTGCTCTATCTCACAAAGAAGTGCGGCATCACCTTTGTTGTAGGTGTATGTGCAAGATTTCAATCTGCTCCAAAAGAAAGCCACATGACTTGCGGCGAAAAGAATCTTGAGATATTTGAAAGGAAGGCAAGAAGTTGGCTTATGGTATCCTAAGGAAGGTGGATTCAAGCTAATTGGTTGCTCGGACTCGACTATCTTTGGATGCGAGTTGACAGAAAAGTACCTCAGTACATGTCAAATGCTAGGAAATAGATTAATTTCCTGGTTTAGCAAGAAGCAAAATTCAATAGCAACCTCCACAACCGGCGAGAATACATAGATGCGGGCGATTGTTGTGCCCAAGTCTTATGGATGAGACAAAGAACAGAGACTATGAAGTTAAAGAAAAGGAAATTCCAATTATGTGTGATAACACAAGTGCAATTGCAATCACCCAAAATCCTGTGTTGCACTCAAGAACAAAGCACATTGATGTCAGATATCACTTCATAAGAGATCATGTTGAAAAGAAGGACATCACCTTGGAATATATCTCAACTGATAAGCAATTAGCTGTTATATTCACAAAACTATTATGTGAATCAAGATTTGAAGAACTCAAGCATGAATTAGGGTTAATTGAGTTGATTTGACACTCAGAAGAGTCAAAGAAAAGAGATGAAACACGAAAAGATGAAAAAGAGCGGAACTCTTGAATCAGCTAAGTGAATCAAGAAGATGTCGGAGAATCACCGTACATCGAGTTAGTCGATGACAAATGAGTGCATATGTGCAAAGAGAGAAGAGTTAAATCAGCTAAGGAATAAGTTGAGTCATTTATGAGCAAAGTGACAAAAACGCAGTTGTTTTTACTAAGCGGGAATGTTTTTTAGAATGACGTCAGTATAATTATGATGTGTACAGTCAAAAGCTGCACACCAAGCTTATGATTGGATATAAATGCTGTCGCATTAAATGCAAGGAAATAAATGCTAATCGGCGTGCAAAATCTGAGCCGTTGATCTTGATCAAATTTCAAAAACCACCCGCATGTCCTTTCATAACCCATACATATACCACTTTGTCCGATTTTCTCTCACTTTACCAAAACTATTCATCTCTCTCGAGAGCAAAGAAAGCATTTTTACTCTCAAAAACCCTACAAATCTTCAAACATTATCTTCAAAGTTTCATTCGGTGAATCTTCAAGAAATGGCATCTACTTACGACTTCGTCAAATTGGGAAAGCAAATCCACACGGGATCTACTGTGGACTTCGAGGGCATGATCAAACAAGGGTCAGACGAAACCCTTGTGAAGAAAATAGCAGAGAAGTTGGAAAAATCGGGGAAAACCCTTCTTGTCGATGGAGTTTCAAATGACCTACGTGGAGGAGGTCGCACGTTCTATGTGAACGCTGAATTTCACGATGAGGGCATCAAGTCCTCTCGTTCACGGAAAGATTTGACCATCACTGCCAAGGATCGGCGGAACACTGCTCGTTGCTTGTAAGGAGTCCGAGATTTATGAAGCGATGTTAACCTGGCCATTGCTGCTTGGAAGGAAGTAGCCAAACCCGACTGTTTCGAAGGTTGTCTACACAGTGAGAAGAAGCTGTTAAAGGAGGACTACCACAAACTGCTAGACATTGTTGCCAAATGCATAGACATCAAATTTGGAAGCTTTAACCAGCTGTCCAAAACTAAGTTGATCGTAATGGTTGCGATCATTGAAGAGAAAGAAGAAGGTGAACTAAAATTTGAGTTTGTATACGTGAGACTCGCCGAATATTGGGAATAAATCCTTCAAGGAGGATGGTTCGTTTGGAGGTTCCCTGGGGTACGGACTGGTGATTGGCTATATGATGGAAGTTAAAGGAGTCCCTCTTCGACATGGAAAGGCGTTTCATGTTAACAAAAAGATGTTCCGATCAAATCTCTCTGGAGCACAGAGGAGAGCTTATGCCAAGAGAGCAGACACAAGTGACGGGGAATCAGTTGACCCTGAAGAAACATTATCTCCTCCCCTCTCTAGAAGAAGGTTGCCCCCGCACTGCAAAGAAGATCACGCCTGCGAAGAAAAAGAAAATGCACCCGCCATTGCGGCCCGTGTCTCCCGCCCGCGGCCGCAATGGAGAAGGAACGTTAATCCTTCTCCCGGTGATTAAAAAGAAGAGGATCACAACAAGGAAGGAAAGCGTGCCTCTAAGACAACTGCGAAGGCATTTACCTTCGACGAACCAGAGGAAGTGGAACCAGATATTCCTCTGGTGAAAACCAAAAAAAGAAGAAGAATCTTCAAGTGATCAGAGCTTGAGAAAACAACTGAGTCTGCCACTCAGCTGTAATAGATCGCGGAGACAACTGGAGAAGTAGAGTCTCCTGAAATCATTGATGAAACAGCCAAGTCTGCTTAAGCCAATCGAGAGAGGCAAATCAAGACACAAGCTAATGAATCGAGCAGTGAGACACAAGAAGTAGCTAAGAAAGCAAACTCTCCTGTTGACAAGGTTGTATCCCCTCCTGCAACAGACGCTGCTGAGGGTGTGAAGCACCAAAGTTTGCTACCTTCAATCCCTGAGAACGAGGGACAACAGGGAGAAGATGATAAAGATGATGATGATGTGATGGTCCTATCCCCACCATATCCAGACATCCAAAATCGTCTGCGAGAATGGAGGAAGTGGAAGCTGAGTCGATCCAAGGAACAGTTCCAAAGACCGGAGTTTATTGAAGAAGAAGACGAACTGTTGAACTTTATCGGATTGACCACTATGGTCCAAGCACTCGATGAAGAAAAACTCGCACGTATATTCTGGTCAGATCTTCAAAGACAAGGAGAAGCGAGACTGAGAGAAGTTGAAGCTTGTGAAAAGGCCATGACTTGTCCCTTTATTGGAACCACTAATCACACACATCCTCATCTTGACATTCTCTTGGGGAGTGATGAGGATCTGGACCCTGCTGCTGCTACAGAAGAATTGGAGATGCAGCAAGCCATGCGGGAATCTAGGGTCCTACATGAGCAACGGTTATTGGAAGGACCGGAGTCTTCCACATCACACCGGAGATTGATCCGATGGGAGTGTGCGATATTGCCCACGATTGTTGCTGCCACCACGTCCCCGGCTCACTCGAAAGAAGGTGTTAAGGGAATTGGCGATGAAAGCGGGATTGTGGGGACCCCAACGAGCCAACCCCTAATGAAGGTGTCTTACCACCGCCCCAACAGTGAATACTCAAGGGAAAGGGAGTCCGGAGACGAGTGACCCCAATCCAAGTCACTCACCGGTGTGCTAGGAGGGGAAACTCCTCCCACTTGGCTAGGTCGGAGGTTCTTTGCGAGATGACTCCACAAACGAATCTAGGAGGCGAAGTGGAGAAGGAAAAAGAAAACAAAACACATCAAGTTGTCACTAAAGAAGCTCGGACGATTGGAGAGACTCGGTGAAGTGCCAACTCGCTCCGAGCCAATGACGGCTGGCGATGCGGTCGAGGCACGGGGAAGGAAGCGCCTAGGAGTTAACACTATGGGCAATGAAAGCGCAATCCATGGAGTTGAGACTCCGGTGGATGCCACGTCAGAAGACCACAAGACAGCTGACATTGTCGAAGGGACTGTCCAAGGCCTCGCTACAGTTGAGATTGCAGGAGGTAATGAAGGCCAACGGGAGGTTCAGAGTTCCTGGGGTAAAGAGATGGAAGCATAGAACATCCCTCCTACTATCATTGATCCATCTGAAAAGGAGATAAGTGCTCTTCACGATTCCCAAGACAATCCTGATGTAACCTTTCTGGGGATCTGAAGGTGAAGACGAAGTCTGAGTCATCCCCTATTGCCGATCCAAAAGACTCATCAGGATGTTCTCCCAAGCACGAGTAAGACCGACCTTAAGGCTACTCGCCAAACCTTTAATTTTGATTATGAGCCACCCATGCAAATCTCATCATCATCCGATGACGCTCCTGATACGGCCGAGGACCAGTCGACTCACATGGAAAAACCAAATGAGACCGATGAAGTCACAGAGGCAGTGAGGCTCGGCCAGTGGGTCAATACCCCCAACAGACCACAAATAAACACGATCAAGCGCACAGGCTACCCAAGCTGCAGCAGAATCAACACAACCAGGCACATCACGGGCACGAGTTACCATTGAACATATTCCCATTGTCCATGATGATCCGTTCGAAGAATCGTTCCCTTTCTCTCTGGAGCTACCTGACCTTCTTGAAGAATCGGCTAGAGACCAAGAACGTTTCCATAAACCCGATCCCGTTATTCCAACGACACCAACGTCCCAAAGAGATTTTGACTTTGACGGCTTGGCCGCCACCGAGAGAAGTGACAAATGAGGTTCGAGAAGTTTTCAAGGCCATTTTTGCGAGAGATAGAGAAGATAGAGAGGCACCAGGCCTCACCGGGACATGAGATCGGATAACCGAGACGCAAATCTTACCGCCCGATCTGCGAGGAATAATTGTCGAGATCCGGAATGGTGGCAACAACAGCGACAACGCGTGTAGAACAAGTTCGATACTTGAAACTTTGTTCAATAAATTGCTAGTCTGGCGAAATGAGAATGCTTGATATGAAGACAAGAATGCAAGAAAACATCGATCGAATGCATGAATCTCACAACACGAGATGCACTTTCTGCGTGAATTTCATAAGAAAGAGCTTCTAGCGGCGTAGAGAGAGAACATGGAGAAGAAATCCGGTCTCTCATGGCTGAAATGAAGCTGGTGGCGGTGAATCCAACGCCACCGCTCAATTCCGTGCGATACTCCTGTAGTAGAGTCGAAGCATAACTCAGCTATCAGCCGCTTAGACTTCATGATTGCCAGCTTGTTTCCAGGGGTTCCTCTATCCTTTGATGATGCCAAAAAGGGGGAAGAGGAATACCTAAAAAAGCGATGAAAGGTTACTCAAGCCGAGAAGAAGGATCACTTGTGAAGGAGAAGACAAATCAAGAATTGAGAAGAGAGAAGAAGGGAAAATCTGTTGAGGGAGAAGGTTCGAAAGATATGACCCTGATGATTGCTAAAACCCCCCAACAAGGTCATGTCACAGCTGATATCATCAGCAAATTCCCAGTGACTCTGCCGCTCCAACACTCCGCAGTACCCATGGCTGAAAAGCAAAAAATAGTAGAAGCAGGGATGAAGGAGATAGAAGGAAAGATGGATGCCCGAGTTATGGATATACTAAAACAACATGGAGGCATTCCAACGAGACAAAGACACCTATGCCATTTCAGACGTCGGAACCGAGGCAAGATCTGTTGATGAATTCAAGACGCTCGCATCCGAGGGTTACTTCGCAAATATTTCCATGGCTCAAGCCTGGGATTTGTATTGGGAAAAATGCCTCAAGCTATGTGAAGAAGGCGACAGTCAGCAGACTCTCATGATCCTACTCTGTTGGTCACTCTCTTGTCACTCACCGGAAAAAAACGCCCAAGATAATACACGCCCAGAGCGGAGGAAGAAGCGATGGAGGAAGAAGAGGTTTCGAGACCTAGACCTCTGCCCAAAAACATTGAATATATAGATCCAGGCAAGAAAGGAGGGATCTAGTTCGATGAAGTAGCCAACCTGCAAGTGGCCAAGAACAATGCTGAGTATGTAAAAAGAATTGAAGAAGAAAATAGAAGACAAACTCAGTTGTGGGAAGAAAGACAAGAAAGAAAAAGAAGAGATGAAGAAGGCATCGAAAAAGCATATGAGAAAAAGGAAGCAGCTGAAGAAGACAAGAAGAGAAATAGATCAGAAGAAGACAGAGCTAATGAGGAAAGAAGGAGGCAGCGAAGGAGATGAAGTGTTGTTGTCCACCCCTTCATGTATTTTACTATGTAAATGCATCTTTATGTAAGTCCTCGTACATCGAACAAAATTGTATAATTTATATACTTGCGTAGATATAGAATAGCATGGTTACCTTAAGCTCTGTTTAAGCTCGATACACTCAGAAATCTAACAATTGTGTGTAAAGAACAAGAATGTTATGATCAATAAAAGATTGATTCTACGCATACATTCGTGATTCTACATTGTCGTATGTATCTTTGCTTTTTTAATTATTGTATGAATGTTTTAAGTTTTGGCATCATCAAAAAGAAATTGTTGGGAAATTAATTTTTAGATTTTGATGAACGCCATGTAAAACTTAGAATAGAAAGTTGGCACCCCATTTTTGTTGTAAATTGCATTGTAATAGATAGGGTTGGTCGGTGAGTTAAGTCGATTATGCACGAACATGCAAGAAGTCAACTAGAGACTAATAGGAAGACTCATTTGTGAGGCGATTGAGTGTGGCAAAGAAGAGAAGACAGGAACTCGATTGAAGGTGCGGTGAGATGCGGTGAGTGAATCGATCAAGTCAACTCAAGATAGCCAAGTCTCAAGTTGAACCGACAGGATGAGTCATCCATGATTGAAAGCTGACTCAAGTCACCTGGGAAGTCAAGGAAATGCAATCAAGTCGAGATAACCGAAAGAGATCCGTTGCATAGAATTCAAGAAAATTACTTAAACAAGTAATACTTCCATCTTTGTTTTTCTTAAAGTGCTCGGTCCCGAGCGTGCAAAAGGAATGAACCAATGGGAAGCTCGCACTGTGTCGAACTCAAAAGTCAAGACTCATTCATACGAGGAAATGTCAATTCCAAGAATCGCAACAAGACAAGCCAATGACCACAAGTGTCTTTTGAAAATTAACCTATCTCTTGAACGGGCAAATTTTCAAAAGAAAACTATAAAAGGCTGAGGAATCTATTTGAGAAAAGGAGAACCTTGTTACCTGGAACTTTCAAGCTATTATTCAAACGATAACCTACTCAAGTCATACAAGTTCAATCCTCAAGCCTACATTAAGAAGGAAATCAATCTAACACTCACCTGTGAAGGAAAGCCGACTTCAATCAGTTGAAGAGGAAACATTTGAAGAATCAAGGGTCTACATTGCACAAAGGATTGTAGAAAGGTTCAAGGTCGAACCAGTCTCAAGTTTTTGGAGGGCTTCGTGATCAAATTCAAGAAGCTTGAGCAAGTGGGCTGTAGTAGCAAGGCAGCTGCCCTGTGTAGAAGCTGAGTCGTGCGAGAAGCCGATTGCGTGACCAAGGCATCTCCGGCCGAGTCCCAAAGGATCAAGTCACCGTGTGATCAAGACTTGCATCCGGGTGATAACCACTTTGTACATTGATCAATACTTAGTGGATTCCTCCAGGAGTTGGAGAAGAGAGGAGTAGAAGAATTACCCCATCTTCGAACCTCTATAAAATTTATTGTGTCATTTACATTACAACACCTTAATTTCTGCATATTATTTCAATATCTACTGATAAATTTGCTATCCAATTGATAATCAACAAAGTGCTAAAACCAAGTATTAAAACAAACTTAAACCAAATTCAAGGGTGTTAAGTCTTCCGCTGAAAATATATCACAGTCAAGTTAAGTTTTAGTCAAAACAGCTGAGTTATTCTATCAACAGCTCAGTCGAATCTGTTGTGTGGCTAACTCTGCTGATTAACTAACTTAGCTGTCCATCAAGGACTCAGCTGTGAAGTATTAACTCTGAACATTTTAAAAGTACTAAATCGAAAAGTTGGTAAGGTTTATTCAACCCCCCCTTCTAAACCTTACACTCACACCCCTTGGGACCTACAGTGTCTTTCTATAGGCCCATAATACTCCGGGTAGTTCCTCGGGCAAATTTCCTTTGGCTTCTTCTAGTCTGGTCTTCAATGTATATTTGAGAATTTTGTTTACCGCCTCGATCTGACCGTTTGATTGTGGGTGATATGGAATGGAGAATTGGTTCTTGATATGAAATCTTTCACAAAAAGCTCAAAATTTTCTGTTATCGAATTGTTTTCCGTTTTCCATCACTATTGAGTAGGGTATTCCAAATCTGCATATTATCGATTTCCACACAAAGCTGTTGGTTTTTTCCTCACTTATTTTCGCTAAAGGCTCTGCTTCGGCCCACTTGGTGAAATAATCTACCGCAACTATGGCATATTTGACGCCCTTTTTGCCAGTGGGGAGTGGTCCGATGAGATCGACTCCCCATTTGGAAAATGGCCAAGGGTTGAAGATTGAAGTGAGTTGTTAGGGATGGTACCTGGGCTGCGGAGCAAAATTTTGACATTTTTTGCATTTCTTTACCATCGAGATTGCATCTTACTTAAAGGATGGCCAGTAGTACCATTGCCGGATCAATTTGTGTGCCAGTGCTTGACTTCCAACATAGTTTCCGCAGATCCCCTCATGTACCTCGCATAGAGAGAATTCTGCCTTGGTTTTGGACAGATATTTGAGCAATTGGAATGAATATCCGCTCGTATAGGACACCATCCACTAGGGTATGCCGGGCTACCCGGGATCTGAGAGTACGGGCCTTTTCCTTATCTTCCAGCTAGATCCCATGTTCCATGTATTGAATGATTTGGGTCATCCATGTTGACTCGGTTCCTTCATTGGCATTCACCCTGTTGATTTTAGTGATGGGGTAGACAATTGAGTGACCGAGACCTTTTCGATCAGGTCGGCCCTCGAGTTGGATATCAGTCGAGCCAGGGCATCTTCTTGTGCGTTCTCACTCTGAGGGATGTGTACTACTTCCTCCGTGAACGGTGAGATTTTGCTTCTCGCGAGCTCCAAATATCGGGTTATCTTTGGTTTCTTTGCTTCATAGTTTCTGTTAATTTGATTTACCACCAATTGGGAGTCGTTGTGGATGAGCAGTTTTTTCAATCCCATGGAGGCTGCCATCTCTAATCCCATCAGTAATGATTCGTACTCGGCTTTATTATTTGTTGTCGAGAAATTGAATCGGACAGCCGAACAGAAGCATTTATTTTCTTGGCTAATTAAAACGATCCCTGCTCTAGCTCGGTCTGTTGTGGAAGAGCTATCGACAAACAGTTTCCATTCTTCTCACCAAATTCCATTTGGATGGGTGGTGTGAATTTTGCGATGAAGTCTGCTAGGGCTTGCCCCTTTATAGTTGTTCGTGGCTCAAATATGATGTCAAATTGGCTGAGCTAGATGGCCCATTTGATCATCCAGCCTGAAGTGTTAGGTCGGTGTAAGATTTGCTTTAATGGGTGCTCGGTCAATATGATGACCTTATGTTCCAAGAACTACGGCCTCAACTTGCATGAGGAGATGATTAGTGCGTACGTTAGATTTTCCATTGGGGGGTATCGTAGCTCGGTGTCGTGTAGGGCTTGACTGACATAATAAACTAGATGTAGGGCCAAGCCTTCTAGCCGAAGGATTACCAAGCTGACGGTGTATTCAGACACGGCGAGATACAAGTACAAGTTTTTACCTCGAGTTGGCTTTTGTAGGATAGGGACGGTCATCAGATGTTGTTTGAGCGCGTCGAATGCTGACTGCGCTTGGTCGGTTGACCTTGAGATGAACCGGGTCAGAGCGGCTAGGCGCCCTATCAAACTTTGTACCTATTTTACTGAGTTAGGTTGTTCTAGATCGACTATGGCCTTGATTTTGTCTGAGTTGGCCTCAATTCCCCTCTGGCTAACCATGTATCCTAAAAACTTTTCGGAGCCAACCCTGAATATGCATTTTTTCGGGTTTAACATCATTTTATACTCACGTAAAACTTTGAACATTTCATTGAGATCGCGTAAGTGGTCAACAATAGATAGAGATTTCACAAGCATGTCATCTACATAGACTTCCATGGTGTGACCTATTAGCTTTTGAAACATTTTATTAACTAACATTTGATAGGTTGCTCCAGCATTTTTCAGCCCAAACGGCATCATTTTGTAGCAGTAGATCCTCTAGCCGAGTAGAAAAAAGTATTATCTTCATCGTCCGGATGCATTTGGATCTAGTTATAACAAGAATATCCGTCCATGAAGCTCATCAACTCGTGGCCTGAGGTTGCATTGCCCATGTAGTCTATGTTCAGGAGAGGGTAACTGCCTTTGGAGCATGTCTTGTTTAGGTTTGTGAAATCGACACAAAGGCGCCACTGTCTGCTGTTCTTCTTCACTAGTACGGGGTTGGCTACCCACCGTGGGTAGAGTGCCTCCTGGATAAATTTGTTATCCAATAGCTTACAGACTTCGGCTTCTAATGTGACCTGTCTATCCGAGCCTAATTTTCTTTGCTTCTGGATCAGCGGTCGGCAGGTGAGGTCAATGTTTAGTCGGTGGTAGGCATGTTTGGGGTTAATTCCTGGCATGTCGGCGTGAGTGAAGACGTTTAGATTTTTGCTTAGAAATTCAATGAGCTCTGATCGGAGTGGTTCTCGTACGTTATGACAAATCCTGAGTTGCCACCCCCTGTCTTGCTTATCGACATCCACTATGTCAACCTCCTCTACTGGCTCGGCATACTTTCTCTTCTTGCTCTGTCCTTCCTTTTTCTGGAGCAATTCTTCTTCTATCGGCTCTTCTTTGGGTCATTTGTCCTGGTCATCTTTGGCCTCGGTAATTTTATTTCCTGAGACCGTGTTGGGCTCGGCCTCCCCAGTATGTTCGAAGTCTACACTTACAGTTGCTCCATCGGACTTCTCGTCTTACACATCATTTATCTCCATGGGTCGGATCTTCAAAGAGAATTCTCGAGATTCTCTCTGATTCCCTTTGTGAATTCCTTCTCCGCTCGAGGTCGGAAACTTGACGCATAAGTGATATACTGAGATAGCTGCTTTCAGGTGGTAAAGTAGAGGTCGGCAAATGATGGCATTATATTCGGAGTCTGAATTGATTATTTTGAACAGGGTGATGACAGTCCTCTTATGCGTTCCCTGGCCCATCTAGATGGATAAATCTATTTCTCCCAGTGGGATGATTCTCCCTCCCCCGAATCCCAGAATGTTGTCATTTCATGGCTTTATGTAGTTGTCATCTACTTTCAGTCAACGAAAGTCCCTGATATAAATGATTGAGGCGTAGCTGCCTGAGTCAACCAAAATCCTGTGCACGGGGATGCCCAGGATGGGGGCCGTGATTACCAAAGGGTCCGAGTGGGGGTGCACTATCTGATCAGCATCCTAGTCGGAAAAGGCGAAGTGCCCTGTTGGTCGGCCTTCTCGGATCTCCACAATTTTGACGTGCTATTTTGCGTTCTAGGCTTCTCAAGCTTCGGTTTTTCTTTTTCTGTTGGACCGGTTATCTTTGGCCCTATTCGCGTTAATCATTGTTAAAATTTCCTGCCTGTTATTATCATTGGGGGGTGATACCCGATCAGGGTTAGGACGTTGTTCTGGATTGTCTCCGGCAGTAGGTGCTGGAGGTGGTGATTGTGCACATATTGTTTCAAACCTCCCTTATGTACCAACCTCATGATCTCTCAAATGAGATCTCAACATTCGTCTGTTTCATGACTGATTGACCTGTGGTAGCTGCAATACCGGTTGGAATCCAATTTGGATGGATCCAATCTTATTGGTCGAGCTAGAGGTAGCAGGTTAAGATTCCTGATGTCCCTCCAGATAGTTGAAGGTGCGTGGGTTAATGTATTCTTCAAGGCCGCCACCTCAGCTCTAACTTCTAGGTGTACTCTATAATCGGTCCTGGTGTTTTCCGTAAATGGCCTAAACCTGGATCATGGGTTGGAAGGGGCATTTCTTTTTGTATCCCTTCGATGATTTTGGTGTTTATGCTCGGTGGGGATGTTGGCCATGGCCTCCACAGCACATATATGTCTTTCTGCCTGGAGGAGAAATTCTTGGAAAGTGTTCGCTCCCAATTTGTGGATGGCGTAATTAAATCGGGTTCCCAGGGAAAGCCCAGCCATGGCCGCAATGACCATTGTGTCATCAGATACCGGTTCCATCTCATGGATTTGTTTGTTGAAACGTGCAATGTAGCTCTTTAATGACTCGTCTCTACCCTGCTTTATATTGACAAGAGAGTCCTTTGGGTCCGCGTGGAATTTTGAAGCGAGATAATGGGTGTTGAAGGCTGGCATCATATCACTCCACAAATGTATACATCCCGGTGGTAGAGTTTGGAATCAACGGTGGGCCTGGTCACCCAACGTCATAGGGAAAGCTCGGCAGAGGATGGCGTCACTCGGGCTGTATAGTTCCATCCAAGCTAAGTATTTGTGAATGTGGGTTGTAGGGTCGGTCTCCCCGTCATATAGTCAAATCTGGAGGACATTGAATTTGGCACGGAGGGGAGTCGCCAAGATGTGGGGAGCAAAAGTGATGCCACACTCGTCCATCTAACAGCGGGCTCGGGTGTTGTTGAGCCCCCTCATGTGTTTCCTCTAATTCGTTGAGCCATCTCCGTAGGTAGGTGATTTCTACTTCTCGCTCGTCGACTAGGCTGGGCCCTTGGGCTCAATTAGGCTCGAGATGCTCTCGGTTTTTAGGAAACTGGAGTCTAGAATTTATTAACCATTGGGGTCATTCCCGAGCTAGATCCAGTCCCAGGCGTCCTACAAATACATAATGGGCTCGCTGAGGGCGGAGCGGCGGGGAAGATTCGGCTACCACGCTGTGCTCGGGAGGGTGTTCGCACTGCCTCCTCCTATGTTGTCTGTTCTTGAGTTGAGGGTCTTGAGAATTGGCCTCCTAGTTGTCTGGGTTTATCGAAGGTTGATTTTGAGCGTTTCTCAAGGGATCCGCCTGAGGGGATTCGCTTGGGGTTGATGTGGTATTTGAGGTTGTGCGTTTCCAAAAGCTTGAGCCAATAGTTGGTTCATTGGCCGGAGGAAGTTAGGGTCCGTGAAGAGCTGCGTGATAAGTGATGCAATTGTAACCCCGGTTCCTGCTTGAGGAGCATTTTGGCCATTAGTATTTTTGCCAACCTGAGTTCCTTGAGGTAGGTCCTCATTTCTTTGTAAATTTCTTGAGTTCTTACTCATTTTCTAGAAAGAAAATGAGGTGTTGATTTTGCGCTGGAAATATTTAGGCAGGTGAGAGAATATTACTGTATTTTTCAAAGCGAACGTCCAAGCCTTCCTTCTAGCGCCAATTTGTTGGCGTACTTTTTTGGTCAACAAAGGAAAACATGGAGCTTTAATATCATGGGGGATTATTTTAAAATGAAAAACAACCAAACAAGGGCTAATTAGGCCTTTTTATTAATTTTAGCAGAAAGCGAGAACACGCCTGGTCGGCTTCACCACGATTTTACAACTTGGTTTTTGGTCTTTCTTTCACTCTCTTTCCTACTCTCCTATTTTCTGTCTTTTGTTATCTGTTTTCTCTCTTTTTCTCTTCTCCTCTATTACAATCTATAAGGCCCCTTTTATACCCAGTGATGGGTTAATATTTGTGCAGGTAATGGGACATTTGTCCTTTTCTCAATTACTCCTAGGATATATCATGTATGGTGTATCTAGTCGACTAATTACAAATCGTGCCTTAAAATAATGGTGCTATTTACGGCGTGTGTGGGAGTAGCCATGTGTTGGGAGAATCTTGTTGACCTTGAGGGAATATTGCTACTTTCGAGGACTATTTTATTATGGGCATGTTCTTTTGACCGTTTGGTAGCGTCACCAGTACGCTCTTGTCACGTGCGTTACGCTCATTAAGATGCTCGCTTGAGTTCTGCCTGAATTTGTTTTGGTGGCCGAGCTCGGTTTGTACTCGTCGGCCCGGCTCAGGAGCTTACGCCACCGTGCTTTCGGTCTCTTACGTCACCGAGTCGTTCTGGTGTCACCGGCGTCATCATTAGTCAATGGCCGCGTGGCTTTATTTTTGTTGAGCTCGGCTCGGGTATCATCAACTAATAATACCAAATAATCTAGGAGGATCTGGGACTCGGGGATATCCACCGCTTTAACTATACAATGATTTCTAAACAATTTTGGCAACTATTAGAGAAGCCACACTTTTTATCGGGTCAGATCTTATAAGCCAAATATTTCCTGAGAAAGAGTATTATGGAGGCAGGATAGGGTTATAATCCGAGCTAATTGTGACATAGAATTATAGCGACAAAACGGATTATTATGAATGGTTTAGCATGAAGATTAGGTAATGGGGTGCAAATTGATGTGAGTAGTGAAAGATGGACCAGGATAAATCGAATAATTGTGTATCTAGAGGTAACAATGGGTACTAAAGTATGTGAGTTCATTGAGGCTGTGACAAAGACATGGATATCATATTTAATTCAATAAATATTTTGAACCGTTGGATGTTGAATGTATATTGAGTATGCAACTTAGTCCATGCTAACATCAGATAACAGACCCATTCCAAATCCGGTGATTTCATAGTTCAATCAACGTATCATGTGGCAGTTTCAATTGTATCTAAAACCCATGGTAATGTGACCTCAACGAGCATGGAATGGAATTACAGCCTAACCCACCATCAGGGCCCATGTGTTGGCCAATGTTTTGGTAGAGATGCACGAAATGGTGTTGGACGATCAACCCCCGACATGGAGACTATATGTGGATGGTTTTCCATCTCTTCCGAAAGTGGAACAAGAGTTGTGTTGGAGAGCCCATAGAGGGATCAGCTCGAGTACGCAGTCAAGTTCAAATTCCCCACCTCCAGAAACAAGGCAATGTACAATGTTTTGCAAAAATTCTTTAGTTGTGCAATATTTTATAACATGTGTACGTTTACAATTATCAAATACCTAGTAGGAAGAATGTTGGCCATGCAAAAAAAAAAAGACTAGGGTGGTCTTTTCCAATATGCCAAAAGAGTTATACATGATCCATTGTTGTTGTAAGGATGCTCTTCGTGATGGAAAAAGTATACATATAACTTTTGATTATGATATATTTGGCAATGATGAGTACTCCATAATCAGTATTGACCTTAAGAAAATCAACGAAATATGTGAATTGATGCCAATTTCTTGGTATTGTATAGTTGTGTACATATGGTAAGCCCTCTATTTAACTAAAGTTTGGTTGTTGGTTTTATAAGTTATGTTTACTTTATTAATCTATTATATTAATTTGGTTTGTTCTTTTGAAATGATAGGCATTTACATAAAAGAATGAAGGAAGAATTTTCGGATAAGTATATAAGATTTGTGCATCCATATAAGATAGGGTATATGCCAACAACAAGTGCATATAAGAGTTATATGCAACGACAAGTGGAACGAAGGGAACAAGCTTTAGCAGATAGGTTAAATGGCACATCATCGAACCAAGTAATTTCGGCTCCATGTAATATAGTGTAAGTAAGAAGCACAAATTACACTTTTGTTTGCATGTTTCACAAATCGTAGCATATCATGTACTAATAATGTGTTTGTGTTTAGTTATCATTGGATATTGATTGTGATTGACCCTAACATGGAGATTGTTTATCTATTGGATCCTCTTGGTCCCCGAATTTGCTCAGAAAGCTGGAGGGATAGTGTGAACTTGTAAGAGCATGGGCATTCATGCATTTTCCAAGCTTATTTTTATTTTCATATATGAAAGTCCATAAGATAGATGAAACATGATATTGGTATTTGCTGAACACTTTGTATGATATATCAGTAATCAACTAATGATGTATATATGAGGGGCATTTAAAATATTCAATACAAAGAAGGGAAAGAAAGGCAAAAATCAACCCACCTCGGAACTTATAAAGGTATGTTTTTGTGATTAATATATTTATCTTGTTCAATGTTTCTGGATTATTCATTAATCATTTGTTCCTAACATAGGCTTCAATTCAACCCGGTGATAAGTAGTATGGTTTTTATATAATGTGGTACATGAGAGAGATAATTGATGATTCATAAAAGCTGACCATGCTCTGCTACTATCAATGGTAATATTGTAGACATTTTTAGTTTTGGAGAGTCGGTTTTTGCTTATAACATAATATGTGTGTTTGCTCACAGTTCAAAAACGTTGAGTACTCTTGAGCAGAAATTGATGAAGTGCGCTTAGAGAGGGCAAAATGCGTGCAAACTCACATGTTTGAGTAGAAAAGGTCTTCTCTAAGACACCTAGAAGTAATATACACCCTCTATTTTTATATTTTCTTAATGAACAATTAATGGAAATCTATTTCTTTCCCTACATGTGGGGTTTAGGAGCAATAATATTTTGACCCGTGAATGTGATTAGACACCATGGTGTTATTGTTGTCTGTAATAGTGAATTTATTGATGCCTTTTCGCGTGTTCTGCTTGTCATAATTTTGTTACGAGTCTATGTACTAACTTTCCAGAACTATAAATTTTTCATTAGGCAGAAAATGTCCAACCAAAGCTTCATGGCAAAAAGGATGCAAGAACCATTCTGCTAAGTACTTGTGACCAAGTATAACATATTTTCCTCAGTTTAATTATCCTAGTTTTTAGACGTGATTTTTTCATGTTTTCTTGTTGCATATTCTATGTTAAATAGTTAATTGTTGTGAGAATGGTTGTTGTGGACGAGGACAAGGGAGGGAAAGAAGGAGAAGTTGGGGAAGGAAGAGAAGGGCTGCAGAGTTGAAACATTATTGGGTTTTGTTGGGCTTCTTTTGTGTTATTGGGCTCAATTCTAAAATGTTTATTTTTTTTATTGTAATTAGTTAATGGGTTGAATTATAGCTGACCCCACTTTCCAAATATCAATGCTGAGTTGTAGGGAATCTTAATCAAGTGGTCCCCTAGCTAAGGGATTATGTAGTGGGAAACATTGAGTAATGAATTATCATAATCATTATAACAAACTTCATCTTCTCCTTATAATTCTCTCTCTATTATTCTCCTATTTCTGGTTTATTTACAAGCAATCAATACACAGTACAATATATATATATATATATATATTAAATACAATCCCATTAAAATTGTTGAAAACCTAACAATTGGTATCATCAGAGCCATTGATTCTTGGCCTTTTCGGAGGGCACTCGATTGAAGGATTTGCAGGAAGCACAAAAGCGAATTGATAAGATATTACAAATAGAAGCAATGAAAAGGGAAGCAACATAGATGAAACTGCAAGAGTAGATTTCAGGAATCGACACAGAGGTTCAAGAGCAGCTTGCTGGTTTAAATTGTAAGTATGACCCTTTAACAAGCACTTTAGCATCTATTCTGCTGCAATTCTCAATTTAAACAAAGGAAAGGGTCATATGGATGAGGAGTCCATCTTGGGAGGCCCTTCCCCTAGACTCAGTAGTGATGGAGTTACTAACAGGAATCAGTATTCACCCAGGCTTTTAATCCAATCAGATAATCAAGGGTTGAATATTCTTAATCCTTTACCTAAAATTGAATTTCCCGGGTTTGATGGTCTGCATCCAAGGTCTTGGATATTAAAATGCAATGAGTATTTTAAATTGATTCCCAACCTTCCTGACAGTCAAAAGGTCATCCTAGCTTCCATGCATTTTGAGGGCAAAGCTGCTCAGTGGTATCAAAATGTTAACACCAAACAGTTGGAACTAACTTGGGCTCAGTTTTTGGAGGTTATATCATCAAGGTCTAACGAGATGAAAGAAGCAAAAATCATTGGGGAATTTAACAATCTTAAACACACCACTTCTTACACTTATTATGTGGAGAAATTTGAGGAACTGAGAGCCTATATGCTGATGTTGAATGGGGGGCTATTCAGAGGAGTATTTCATTTTCAGCTTTATCAGTCGGCTAAGTGAAGAATCTCTAGCTTTTATTAATATGTTTGAACCTTCCACTCTTCAGCAAACTATAGAGTTGGGGATGAAACAGTTATGTGATTTGACAAGGAAGCTTAAAGGCACACCTAAAACATTACTAATCCTTATGTGAATAACAGGGCTAATGTGGGCTTGCAGTAGAACTTTAAGCCTAATCCTCCAGCACCTAATAAGCCCCCCATCAAACTTTTAATTGCTTATGAAATGGCTGCTAGGAAAGAGAAGGGATTATGCTACAATTGTGATGAACCTTTCACGTTTGGTCACATATGTAAATAGAGGATCACTTACACGATAATGACTGAAGAAGAGGAATTATCATACCTACACTGTGGCAGTGAAGTAGAGGATGCCAGTGATTCTTTACAGGGTAATTGGAGGAAGCGCAGATATCTTTAAATGCCATCACAGGGGAAGATGGGATCACTAACATGAGGCTTTTTGGTGAGAGTAATGGCTATAAACTACACATCTTGATTGACTCAGGTAGTACCTTGAGTTTTATTCAAGAAGCTACAACTAAGAAGTTGGGATACCCTCTACAACCAGCCATACCCCTATCGGTTAAAGTAGCCAACGGGAAGATAATGATAAGTTCTTACAGGGGTAAAGGGTTTTAGTGGGAGATACATGGTCATACATTTACCTATCTACTCAGATTGTTGCAAAGTGAAGGGTGTGACCTTATTCATGGAGGGGATTGGCTCAAGTCTTATACCCCAATTGAGTTGGATTATGATAGAATGACATTTACTGTCACCTTGTTCGGAAAAAGGATTAAGTTACAGGCCCTAACCTCTGGAGCTGAGTGCAGACTTATTTCTGGACCTTCTCTATATAAGATGGTGCATATGGAATGCAGGGATCAAATTGAGGGGATGTACCTTTTGGCAATGGACAGTGCCAGTTCCCCTGACAATCCAACCTTATCATAGTTGTTATGTAGCTTCCAGGATGTTTTTTAGGAGCTTAAAGGGCTGCCTCCTAGAAGGGGTATTGAACACCAAATATTGCTCAAGCCTGGGAGCATTCCAAGCATCAATATCCTTACATAGCTTCCCACAAACATAAGGATGAAATAGAGAAAATTGTAAAGGACATGCTAGAATATGGGATCATACAAAATAGCCAGAGTCCTTTTGCCTCTCCTATGATACTAGTGAAGAAGAAGGATTCCACATGGAGGATGTGTGTGGACTATAAGTACTTGAATGAGCTTACTATCAATCATGATTATCCAATCCTTATTATTGATGAGTTATTGGATGAGTTACATGGGGCTTAGTTCTTTTCAAAGATAGATCTTAGGTCTGGTTATTTTCAGATTTTGATGAAACCAGATCATAGATATCTCAATGCATTTAGTACTCATAATGGCTATTATGAGTTACTAGTAATGCCCTTTGGGTTGTGTAATGCTCCTGCAACCTTTCAATCCCTTATGAATCAGGCTTTCAGGGCATATTTAAGGAAGTTTGTAATGGTTTTCTTTGATGATATCTTGATTTATAGCAAGAGTTGGGATGAGCATTTATTACACTTGGGAAAGGTGCTATTATTTTTAAGGGAGAACTAGTTGTATGCCAGGAAATCAAAGTGTTAGTTTGGTCAGGAGGAGATTGATACATAGGGCATATCATCTCTCAAGATGGAGTAGCTACTGACCCTCAGAAGGTTACTAGCATGATTTAATGGCCCACACAAACTACTCTGAAGCAGTTGAGAGGGTTTATAGGGTTGACAGGTGGTACATGAAGTTTATTAAAGGGTATGGCTTGATAAGTAAACCTTTAACCAATTTGTTAAGGAAGGATAAGTTCACTTGGAATCAAGAAGCTGAGGATGCATTCAATACACTCAAGGAAGCAATGATTGCATCACCGGTATTGGCATTGCCAGACTTTACTCAGCTATTCATCCTTGAAACAGATGCTAGTGGAACATGGGTAGCGGTTGTCCTAATGCAACAGGACAGACCTATAGCATTCATGAGCAAAATGTTATGTCCCAGGAACCAAGAATTGTCTATCTATGAGAAGGAGTTCCTAGTTGTCCTTATGGCCATACAGAGGTGGAGACATTACTTACAGGGTAATAAATTTATCATCAAAATAGATCAGCTGGCTTTAAAGTATTTATTTGATCAGAAAGTCATGAACCCCATGAAGCTAAAATGGATTACCAAGCTTTTAGGGCTTAATTATGAGATACATTATAAGAAGGGGACTGAGAACAGAGTGGTTGATGCCCTATCTAGAAAGGGAACTGTGGAGGAAGAGTGTGTTGTTGTTACTACAGTTACACCCAATTGGATTCAAAGGGTAGTTATGAGCTATGAAAATGATCTTTTTTTCACTAAAATTATCATAGCCAATACCCTGGATCCCTCTACTTATCCATAATTTTTTTATTTCTGATGGTTTGGTCAGATACAAGAAAAGATTGGACATAGGGAATGATGGAGATTTGAGGAAATTGATATAGTCTACAATGCACAATTCCTCTTATGAGGGACACTCAGGGATTAATGGGACATATATGAGACTCAAAACAATTTTTTATTGGCCAAGTATGAAAAATGATGTGATTTCATGAGTTAAAGGTTGTGATGTATGAATAAACCAGATAATGCAGGTTTTCCAGGGCTACTACAACTCCTACCCATTCCACACCAAGCATGGACACATATCACCATGGACTTTGTTGAGGGCTTACCTAATTCAGGTGGGAAGAATGTGATTTTGGTGGTGGTTGACAGGTTTACCAAATATGCTCATTTTGTTGCTCTTTCTCATCCTTTTTACAAAGACCCCTCAATTGCTAAGGTATTCTTAGAAACAATCTATAAACTCCATGGCTTGCACAAGAAACTATCTTGTGAGGATAAAATATTTACGAGTTTCTTTTGGAAGGAATTGTTCAAACTCATGGGAGTAAGCTTGAATATGTCATCAGCTTATCATTCCCAATGGGATGGACAAACTGAGCGTTTGAACCATTGTTTAGAAAACTATCTACGGTGCATGGTGCATAATTGTAATGCCCCGATTTTACAAAATCAAAATAGTCCGACTTTTATGGAAAACGCTATTATAAAAACACGAGTTTTAAGAAAATAACTTAATAAAACTTAAGCATTTAACTATAGATAAATACCAGTCACATTACAATTTATATTTTATCAAAATATTCCAAGACGTAAAATAAAAATTATTCAAATTCCAAAATTTAATTTGGCCTTCATCCATCACTGACGTATCTTCAGCCCGACTCCTTAATCTGAAACATTATAAAAATGAAGGGGTGAGCTTCCACTTGCTCAGTAGGGACCAACTTTTGTCAATACATAATAAATCATACAAGTATAAACATTTATAATAAAATATGTAATTTTCCTCTGTAAATTTCCCTCTGTAATTTTCCTCCTGATCGCCGTAATAAATTTAATGGCGGGCTTAACCCGAAGATCAATTTTGATCCTACCTATTTACTGATCCCGACTAGTTCTCTCGCATATCATTTATAAATGAAAATATTCATACGAAGCATTATATAAAGACAAATATAAGAATTAAAATCCCTATCTCAATTGATTTCTTGTAATCCTCGTAGTAAAATAATATGATTATCCCTACCTCAATATGATTTGTAGAGAAATGGGGTGAAGTTTGTAAAGAAAAATTTTCAATTTATAGAGTTGAATTTCTGGAATTATTTATTAAGATTTAAGTTCTTACATTAAAAATTATAACTCTTCACCTTTCATATTATTTTCATTAAGTTTGAGCTCTTATAAATCCATAACTTAAATTTTCATCAAAAGATGCTAATTAAAATTATATTTTTCTGATTAATAAAATTATAATTTATATAATAATAATTGCAAAATACGGGATATTATATACTATCCCCCTTTAAAAAAATTCGTCCTTGAAATTCGTTGTCTTAACAAAGTTCATAGAAAATAGTGTTATTTTTTTACACAAGGAATTCTTGTCTAATAATGAAAGTACACGTACAATAATGCTTTTAAAAAAATGATTACTTGAATTTATAAAATGTACATGATAATATAAAATATTTCATTAATAAAATAAATAGTGTGACATAATTAATTGTGTACCTTGAGGAATCCGATGAGATATGGCGGAGGTGGATGTCACTAGATAATTTTCTTTTAAAATTTGAAAATATATTTTTATTTTCAAGTCTACAGAACCATAGACCTGCTCTGATACCACTTGTAACGCCTAGATTTTATAAAATCAAAATAGTCCGACTTTCATGGAAAATGTTATTATAAAAACACGAGTTTTAAGAAAATAACTTAATAAAACTTAAGCATTTAACTATAGATAAATACCAGTCACATTACAATTTATATTTTATCAAAATATTCCAAGACATAAAATAAAAATTATTCAAATTCCAAAATTTAATTTGGTCTTCATCCATCACTGACGTATCTTCAGCCCGACTCCTTAATCTGAAAAATTATAAAAATGAAGGGGTGAGCTTCCATTTGCTCAGTAGGGACCAACTTTTGTCAATACATAATAAATCATACAAGCATAAACAATTATAATAAAACATGTAATTTTCCTCTGTAAATTTCCCTCTGTAATTTTTCTCTGACTGGCCAGTTAATAAATTTAGTACGGCGGGCTTAACCCGAAGATCAATTTTGATCCCGCACCTATTTATGGTCCCTGACTAGTTCCTCTGCATATCATTTATAAATGAAAATACTCATACGAAGCATTATATAAAGACAAATATAGGAATTAAAATCCCTACCTCAATTAATTTCTTGTAATCCTCGTAGTAAAATAATATGATTATCCCTACCTCAATCTGATTTGTAGAGAAATGGGGTGAAGTTTGTAAAGAAAAATTTTCAATTTATAGAGTTGAATTTCTGGAATTATTTATTGAGATTTAAGTTCTTACATTAAAAATTATAACTCTTCACCTTTCATATTCTTTTCATTAAGTTTGAGCCCTTATAAATTCATAACTTAAATTTTCATTAAAAAATGGCTAATTAAAATTATATTTTTCTGATTAATAAAACAATAATTCATATAATAATAATTGAAAAATACGAGATATTACAGTAATAATCCAAAACATTGGTTGAAATGGTTGTCTTTGGCTGAATATTGGTACAATACCAACTACCACACAGACCTCAAGGTTACTCCTTTCGAGGCTCTGTATGGTTATCCACCGCCCTTCTGTCTATGGGGCCTTATCTTGACTTCCCTAATTTGAAAGCTAAGGTTGTGCTTTTACAAAGGCAGAAATTGGTACAATTTCTCAAGTACAATTTAATACAGGCTCAACATCAGATGAAACTCTAGAAAGATGGGAAGAGAAGTGAATGTCAATTTGAAATGGGAGATCAAGTTTTTCTCAAGCTTCAATCTTTCCGACAGAATTCAGTTCATCTTCGGAAAAGTTTGAAACTTTCATCGAAATACTATGGCCCATTTACAGTGCTTGAGAGGGTTGAGGAGGTAGCGTATCAGTTGGATCCACCCGAAGGTTCCTGCATCCACCCAGTTTTTCACGTCTCTTTGTTAAAGAAATAAATTAGTCCAGAAATCTTACCTTGTTCAGAGCCACCTTCAAAGAGATCCGATGAAATTTCAAAATCCATCCTTTAGAAGTGTAGGGGACACAGTAATTCATCGAAAGGGACAAGAGGTACATCAGGTGTTGATCAGCTGGGCCAACTCCACTCCAGAACGTTCTACTTGGGAGGATATCAAGTATATCAAAGCAAAATTTCCAGATTTCGATCCTTGGGGACAAGGATCAGGTTCCGACAAGGGTATTGTTGTGAGAATGGTTGTTGTGGACGAGGACAAGGGAGAGAAAGAAGGAGAAGTTGGGGAAGGAAGAAATGGGCTGCAGAGTTGAAATATTATTAGGTTTTGTTGGCTCTTTTTGTGTTATTGGGCTCAATTTTAAAATGTTTATTTTTATTATTATTCTTAGTTAATGGTGTTGAATAATAGCTAAACCCACTTTTCAAATATTATGATGAGTTGTAGGGAATCTTAGTCAAGTGGTTCCCTAGCTAAGTGAATATGTAGTGGAAAACGTTGAATAATGAATTATCATAATCATTATAACAAACTTCATCTTCTTCCTTATAATTATCTCTCTATTATTCCCCACGGTTCTGGTTTATTTACAAGCAGTCAATATACACATTATAATATAAATTAAATATAATTCTATTAAAACTGTTGAAAACCCAACATAAATATTAAGTTTTTTCTTGATAAAATGTAATTGTTTTGGAGTTGTGAAAGTTTTTTGTTTAGTTTAAAGGTTGAGTTTTTAGCTGCTACCATATTTTAGGATTAGCATCAAATAAGTTGCACATGCATTGTATTAACACTTGTAAGTGTATTCTTTCTGGAGGTGGTGGTGTACATATGAAGTACTATGGTATTGTAGTTTTAAGGGCTATATATTTTATTAATACTGCTAATTGTATTCTTTATAATTGTAGGATGATGCATTCAGGTTGTGGACAAGATTTGTATTGAAAGCTTGACCGAGAAAAGCAAGGTTGATTCATTTTGGATTTTGGAGGTTTTAGTTGAATATTGTACTTTGTATATATTTTTTTATTGTTGCTTCTCGACTGATTTATTTTGGATTTTGGAGGGGTTTAGTTGAATATTTTACTTTGTATATACTTTTTGCGTATGTTGAACATTGGAACTTTGTATTGGATAATTTTGGTTTAATTTTACTGTTTATATTAGAAACTCTTCAGTTACTATTTCTTTAGGCCGTAATATATTTTAAAAAAATGATTCTTTTAATTAAAATAAAAATGATGTTATTTAACGAAAAATGACATCGGTTTAATGAAAAATGACATCGGTTATTAACTCAAAGACATCGGTGAAACTAAAATGACAACGGTTATTTAATTATATTAGACATCGGTCTTATAGATAATGATACTCGATGTATCTTATAGATATGACATCGGTCCCATTTTTAACATCAGGGGCATTCACATCGTTGATATACTAATAGACAGGCTAAAACCGATGTCTATCTGCATTTTTGTAGTAGTGCTCATAAACTTTTGCCCTCCTCTAGCGCTCCTGGATGGAGGGGCCTCCTTATAAGGGATCCTCATAAAACTTTACCCTCCTCTGGTGCTCCTATAGGAAAGGTTCACCTTGTGAGGAATCCTCATAAAATTATACCCTCCTCCGACGCTCTCGGAAGGAGGAGTCCTTTCGTGAGGGAAGGAAGCCCATCGTAAGGGATCTTCATAAAAATTAATCCTCCTCCGGCACTCCCGGAGGGGAGAGTTCATAAGGGATCTTCATAAACATACACCACGCAAACATGCGATGAAAAAAAAAGCAAAAAATACTAACATATGCGCGCAAAAATTCACAAATACAACAATCTTTTACCCCAAAAACGTGAAGCCCAAGGAACAACCGGAAAAAACTGAATTGAAAAAAAAACACTTCATTCGGATCATCTCTCAGAGCTGAGAAAAATTGCTACCGCGAGCACTTGGGGAGCGAAAGCCTTTGCTCCCAAGGTCCCCAAAGGATCCCAAAGGGCGCCTCCCTTGGCTCTGAAAGGGCACCCCTTACCTCTGGAAAGGTGGACCCTTGCCTCCGGAAGGGCGCCATGCCCAAGGCCCTTAAGGGTTCCGGAAGAGCGCCCCATGCCTCTGAAAGGGCGCCGCTCAAGGGCTTTGGAAGGGCACCCACTTACCTCCAGAAAGACGCCAATTTGTGCGCCTAGTGGCTTGGCTCCTTGGCCCAAGATCCTCTGGGAAGAAAGAAAGGCTCCCTCACTCGCACTTGAGTCCCCGCGCTCCGTGGACTCCCCACAATCTGGGAAGTTCTCCCTTTTTAGGGGATCACTCCTCTTAAGAAGACATCATCCTCTTCAAGAGATCAAATCATTCACGGATCACATATTCACAAGATACTCAGCTCCACCCTCTTCCACGTCCCAAGAGTTGGGTCAAGTCAAGATAAAGAATAAGAGAAGCCAACACCATTCTTTTCTAACTCCCGCACTGCTCCATACTCCGCAGCACGAGAACCGAGGGCCTTATGTTATGGGCAAATATTTTTAATAATTATTATCATTGTTTAATTTATGCATTTTTTAATTTCTTTACCCAATATTACTCATTAATTGTTGGGATACAAATAAAATTTTCCAGTCCACGAGGTACAGATTCGGCCCACGCACCACTTTCTCCTATGCGGCCCATGAGGCCGCTAACCTAGGTATATAAAAGTTCCTCCAGCTCATTTGCAAGTCAATGTGCATAATTCACATCCAGTAATCTTAACTGTTGCTTTTCTGCTACAGATTTTGTCTCATTCGCCTTGCTGACTTGATTGGGGGAGCCTGCTTGAGACAACTCCGGGACCCGTTTAATGTATATTGGTATTCCAGACAAGTTCGCACCAGAGAAGACTTCCAAATTTGAGAAAAGAAGATTATTTGACTTTTATTAGATTTGTTGACTTGAAGTGATTTGCGGGGAAAAAAAATAGCATCAACCATCTTTCATATTCGAAACGGAGGAGTCAAAAGTAGTTGTAGTTTAAAGTTTATTTAGTCAAGTTTCTATTTTGCATGTGTTATGGTCTTTAGGAAGTCTATCTTTTGATTTATTTCATTTTCTGTTATTTATTTAGCTGGAAAATAAGATTTTTAGTCCTGTAAGTTGGACCTTTTTTAGAATTAGTTCTTTAAGTTGTCACCTTCATATTTTAGTCATTTAACTTTCAAATATCTAGATATTCAGTCTTTAACTTCGCAATTTTACTTTTGGTCTCATAACTTAATATATTTCAGAAATTTGGTCCTTTAACTTTTTTTAGGGGAATTTTGTCTACTAACTTAACAATAGTTAAATTTAATTAATTTATTAAAATGTTATTTCTTAATTAAATTTTATTTTTAAAATTTAATAATATTAATTAATAGTTAAGATTTTAAAAAATAATTAATCATTTTTTAATTTAATTAACTTTTTAAAAATATTTCAAGCATTAACTTTTTAAACCTTATGAAATATATGCATCTTGTACACTAGTCCAGATCCATTTTTGGAGATAATTCTTCTCACCAAAGGTTAATTACATGAATATGACAAACTATTCTTAATTTACTAATTTGATGTAATTATTTTAATTTTCCTAAAATTTGTTAATTGTTTTAGAAGTTTCTAATTATTTGGTTTTTTTATTAATCAAATTAATTTATTTTTAATTGCTTTTATAATTTAATTAGTTTTCAAAAATTAAAATATAATTATTTTACTTTTGGTCCTATAAAAAATGTGAATTGTGGGTACTATAACCTTTTTATATATGTATATATACAATCAATGGCGGAGATAGGGGCCAACCCTTTCCCCCTCTTTTTTTTTTAAAAAATTACTAGGTAAAATTTTTCAAATTTTTTTTAGTTAATATTTATTTGTATTTTTTTATCTGGCCCACCCCAATTTCTTGTATCAGCCCACCCCGTAATAATCCCTAGATACGCTATTATATAATGGTGTATCTAGGAATTATTAAGGGTAGGCCGATACACGAAATTGGAATGGGCCAGATAAAAAAAAAACTAAAAAATACACATAAATATTAACTAATTTTTTAAAAAATAACTTTTTTTTAAAAAAAAGAGGGTGCCAGAGCCCGGGTTGGCCTCCTCTTATCTCCGCGATTGTATATATATTATTTATTGCTCTAGGTCCCTTGAAACCTTGGACCGGCTCTGGCAAAATCAAATCTAATATAAATAAAAATAAAACATACAAGCTTTTATAACAAAATTACATGAAAATTTGGGGGAGGGGGGGCAAAATATGTTGGCTTACATTTTTATATACTATATTAATTTATTAAATAATATATTATAGGGGTTCAATCGCAAGACGAGGGGGGGCGGTTGCCGCCACCAGCCCCCCCTTGGGTCCGTCCCTGGCTTCAGGTACATCCAAGTAGAGCCATTTGGCTTGAATGAGGTGCGGATAGGCTGATTTAACGAGTAGACACCGTTTTCTCCCAATACCAAATTTATCCATCACGTTCCCCTCTTGACTAATTGGAATCGCAAGATAAGATTAGCATCCTCTTGACGAAAATATTGGAGAACCATGTCCCTATTCCATTGTTTCCTTGTACCATCAATAAGGTCCCTAATCCACAAACCATGAAGATATATCAAAATTTTCAGAGATAATAGGTTCAAAATCAGGGAGTTTTGGGCCTTGTTTGTTTATGTTTCCAAGAGTCTATTTCCATTTTCCAACTATTCATAAAAGTGGAACCAAATAAAATTTCCAATGAAAATCATCATTTTTATTTTCTATTTTTCACATATAAAAAACATCTCAAACCTATAATTTATTCAAACTTATATACTACCTTAAATCACTCATCAATCACTATTCTCATATTTTAACCTAATTATACATGTAGGACCACTACTATCAATTCTATCTACTTAAAACAGTAATATTTTAAAATTATATTTATCTAATGAGACCCACCACCTACAATCTTACAAATATAATATAATATATTCAAATTAAAATATTGAAAGTGGACCCCACACTATCAACTTTTCAAATATTATATACATAAATTAATATTTCAAAACTACTCAACCAAACATAATCTCATTTCCAACCCTACAGAAAATACATTTCAACTCATTTATCCATACATAATTCCAATTTTCACATGAAAACCAATAAATTCTCAAAATTCTATTTCCAACTCCAGAAACTGGAAATGGACCATGAAAACATAAACGAACAGGTCCTTGGAATCCAAGGGAATCACAAATTTGAATAGACTTCCCATCACCAACCTTATATCTAATACCACCAGATGATTAGTGTGAATTTTGCATGTATTTTGGGGCATATTTGTAGATATAATTGATAGATAAACATGCTTTAACTCAGTTAAATAGACTATTTTCTCTCTTTATGGAAAAGATGTTACGTTTTGCTCATTTTGCAAGAATTTGACGATATTTTGAGTATTTCTATGGAAAATATGAGCAGTGCGATGTAGAACCACCAAGAATTTAGAGCATACACCAATTTGGAAGCCAAATCGAGAAGAAGTCAGATGTTCAGTTGGTTTTATACCATTGAATTGAGCTTTCTAGACTAGACTTTTGTGTTGTTTTTGAGTTTTTTGAGTGGTCAAAGCCATATTGTGGGCCAATTATATTGAGTCTAGAGTCACAGTAATGAGTCGTGTGTCAAAAGAAGCATGGATGATCAAACAACGAGGGGATTGATTTCAAGAAACGTCCAAACGCGTCTGGAATTTCCAGCACTAGCAGGGTTTAGTATTTTGGCCATAACTCACTCTACAAAATTGATATTGAGCTGATTCAAGTGGCTATGGAAAGCTAAGAGACATGGCTACAATTCTTATAAAGACTTAATAAGAAAATGCGGAGGTTTGGGTGACGCACGGCCCGTGCGTCGATGCATAACTTGGTCGTGCATCATTTCAAGAGTGAAGCAGTCCTACGGCCTGACGCATGACCTGGTCGTGCGTGAAGCGCACGGCCCGTGCGTCTATGCTGGAATGTCCAGATTTGACATCACATTGACCTAGGCTTCTAAAAGATATAAATACCACTTTTTGGGGCGCACACCAGGGGAGAAAAAGGCTGGAATATACCCAAGAACTCAAGAAACACATCAACTTCATCAAGGAAGAATCGAGTCACATCGGAGCTTAAGGATCGAAGATTTATCAAGAGATTATCTACTTTCCTTATGTTTTCTCATTCTTTGTATTTCAATCTTTCATTTTAGCTTGTCATGAATATGAATAATTTGTCTATAAGTTGTTTATTTGTAATGAGTAGCCAAACTTCTTGTGATATCCGGGTTTTGGAAGTAGATTAATTGAACTCTTGTTGAATGATTTAATCTTATTTGAAGTTATTGTCTTGAAGCCTATTTGAGTACTTTGTTCTTATTCTTGTTTTATCATTTGGCCAATGATTTAGCATGTTTGATATATTAATTCATAATTCGAGAGATGAGTTTCAATATTAGATCTTGAGTATTACTTGACATTAATTAATATTTACATAATCGAGAGGTTTGTGATATTTGTGAGGATTTATGATCTTTGGTGCATTTGGGAGTTGTATATCTATTGTTGAGTAGAGATGCTAGCATAGATATTTCAATCTACACTTTATTTATATCTCGAGAGGGAGAATAAAATACCGTTGTGATCGTCTTATAGGAATATTGATAATAACTTTGACTTTGATTAAATCGGATAACAAGAGATATATTAATAGAAACCATAACCCGGGAATCCATTTTACTCTTGATAATTCCATTATGATTCTTGCCTTGTGTTTTTGTAGTCTATCTTGTCTTTGAATCCACAACAACCATCAAATTGCCATCGTCTAAATAAAAGTAAGACTATTTTGGTCCAATATTTAGTGCATAAATTTATTAGTCTCCGTGGGTACGACTTTGTGTACCATATTCTATAAACTACACCGTACACTTGCGGTGAAGCTAAAAATAAGGTGAACAAGTTTTTGGCGCCGTTGCCGGGGATTATTACAATTTTTGGTGCTAATATTGTGATAGATAGAATTATCTTTAATTTAGACATTTTTTATTTTATTTCATTTTTCTTTTGTAAATTCTACTTCTACTATGTTTGATTTGTTTCATTGAGTTGGTATAGGTAGTGCATGAACACCCACTCGGATGAAGGAAGTCAATTATTTCAATAACTGGAATTTCTACAGTTATTGGAATAATCCTACTCCTACGCACTATTATTCAGATTGGAGGAATCACGAAGATTTTTCATATGCCAACACGAAGAATGTGATTCAACTACCATCAAGCTTCAATGTAACGAATGGATTTACTAATGCAGAGGCAAAGCCATCCATGGAGGACATTCTTGCTACGGTTATGAGTCAAACGAGCTTATTTATAAGTGAGACAAGGAACTGATTCAATACATAGGAGGCTAAGCTGAACAAAATTGAAGCATATGTCGAACAATTGGCTAATACCTGGGGTACACAAATGAAAAATCTTGAAACCCAGATTGGCCTATTAGCTACGATCGTTGGTGGACAAAAACAAAAGAGCCAGTTTCTGAGTACCACCGAAGTCAACTCAAAGGAACAATGTAGTGCCATTCATCTAAGGAATGGTATCAAAAACAAAGGGCCGAAAGTTCTGGAAAAGCAAGAAACTTCGGAACCACGCACGGATTGTGTGTCTATGCGCAGTCAGACATTGTGTGGTGCCAAAAGGAGCAAAAACAGGACAAGGAACACACGACCCATGGGTGTACACCCAAGCAGCTTGTGCATAATATCATAAAAAAGTTATTCCAGGATGATACAAGCAGTGGTCGTACGTACGCGCACGGTCAGCCCGGGAATGACCCGGATCAGTATCCTCCGACATCAGGACTCAAACTATTGCTTTGAAACCCCAAATATACAATATTAGGTGCAAGCAATGCAAATATGGCACTTGACCATGACCCAAATCAGCTAATATATGCATTCAAAGGAGGCACAAATTCATGCGGGATTAACAGGCGTCGAGCTAAAGACGTTAAATATAGCTCTTGTTGGGAGGCAACGCAATGGTAACTTCACACTTTTCTTTATTGAAATTCTATTCTCTTTTGTGCAATATAATTTCATTATAGTTTGGGGGAGAGATAGTTATTTTTAGGGGTGGTAATTTAAGGCACGACACGATTGTCCGACACGAACACGGCACGAAATTATAGGGTTTGGGCTGGGGCTTATCGGGTTTGGGCTGTTATCGGGCTGGCACGATAAGGCACGATAAAAATCGGGCTGATATCGGGCTGGCACGATAAACACGATAAGACACGATAAGGCACAATAATTTTTTTAATTATTAGTAATTAATTATTTATATGAATAATTTAATAATAATTGAATATTTTTACTTGACTATTTTTATTGATAATTTATTAGAATATATGTTTTAAGTATTAAATATAAAGAATATAAAAAAAATCATAAGTTATATTTGTTAACGGGCTTAATGGGCCAATCGGGCCTAACAGGCTTATCTAAATAAATTCGACAATTTTCCTAATCGTGCTTATCGTGTCGTGCCGTGTTTATCGTGTTTTTAATGTGTCGTGTTCGGGTTTAAATTTCAGGCCCGTTAAGCTTATCGTGTCGTGTTCGTGTTTGGGCTTATCGTGCCGTGCCGTTATCGTGCCAGCCCGATAACGGCCCGGCACGAACGATTTGCCACCCCTAGTTATTTTGATAAGATGGGTGTGGATATAGAAAAAACGAAATTGCATTTTTGTGTGTTTTCATATAGTTGCATGTAGAACATTTCAGGTTGCATTGCATTAGAAGCACGTTTACAGCTTTAGCACGTTTATTATTTTCATAGATTTTAGAGAGTGAGTTGACCGTGTGATGCGACTCGTGCTATATTTTGAAACATTTGTATTGTTATGATTGGGTGTTGAGTATAAGTTGTTTGAGCCATGAATAGATGATATTGAGCATGTGGATATTGAGAACATGGTTATATGCTTTGAATTACGAATTTACAAGCCTAAGAGCTTTTGAGCCTTTACTGCTTTCATTATACGCAGTATTGTTGTTGATTTGAGTGTATCATTCATGTTGTTAGAATTTTAGAACTTGCTCTGGTATCTCTGTCAATGCCACATATTGTATGCGAATTGTGGAAATGATTAAAGGCCATTTTGTGAGCCTTTCAAGCCTTTTACCTAATGATGTTGAAATTCCTAGTTAGCCAACTTGAACCTATTGCCTAATTGTTTTTTGATACCCACGATTCAAGCTTTAACTTGATATATTTGTTATACTACACTTGAGCGTATAGCATTGAGTAAAGGGATTGAATGAGGTTGAATGAGTGATATCAAAATTTTAGAAAATTGTGTGAGGGTTGGTTGATGAGAACAAAAGAGGAAGAAAAGGAAGAGAAATGAAATGTTAAAAACTCACAAAAGAGTAAAAAAAAATCGACTTTATGAATGAGTTTTATACGAATGAACTTGGGGGCTAGGAATTGTAATGAGAGGTGATAGTGTTTTACAAAAGAAAGGGGGATGGAGATAAGAAAAGTTGATGAAAATGCGGGATGATTCGAGTAGCATATTGGGCTTTAATGTAGATAATTGATATGCTCACTGGTTTATACGCTCGAGTTTGAGTTACTTTATCCATATTTTCCTACCCTAACCCAAGAGCCTTCATTACAACCAAAAGAGAAAGTTCTTTTTGATTCACAAATTGCATACATTCTAGTGGCGGAGATATGAGACGATTTGCAAGCATATGGTAATTCTGCAATTTTGAATTGAATTGAGCGTAAACACGTCCTTTATTCATTTGAGATGAGAGTATACACTTGCTCTTTGAGAGAAGTGATTAAAAGCATTTACCATGATTTCTTGGATGTGTGCTCTATGTTAGATATTTGAGGTTTGATTGATTTGTTGCTTGATACTTATGATAAACAATACGAATTTTATGGAGTTGTTTTTGTGAATGCTTTTCATTCCTCCCAATTATGTTTTGTTTTGTTATAAAGCGTTGACCGAGACGGTCAACGGTTTAAGTTTGGGGGTTTGATTATGTTAGATAAATGTTTTTATCATGATTTTGATGATTTTGTTTAACTGAATTTTTACACCAAAACAATGTTCCTAAATGTTGTCCAAATACTCCCGATCGTTTTAAAATATTTTTACTATTTTTTCAGAGTATTTCTTGAAGTTTATTTTCGATAAAAATTGGACAACACTTCTGTTTCATGCTCGACCGGTCGCCCTATAGGGAACCCCGTACATGTGTTGAGTTTTAAAACAGAAAAAAGGACGGAAGAAAAATTGAGGGGGGAGATCGGTCGACCCTGAGGTCGACCGGTATGGGCGACAGGTCGACCATAGGGCAACCGGTGCCTGAGTGCCCTCCCTTCAGAACAGACTTCTCTGTTTCATATTTTTAGGAACCCCAGCCGGTCAACATAGGGGGCGACCGGTCGGAACCCCCGTCGACCGGTCCCCTTGTGTAAATTTATGCGATCTAAATTCAAATTTCTATCTCTACGCGACCGTTCGACCTATGTTTTTGACAGCAAAATTCAAACCGTTGGACAACCATTATCAGCAAGATTTACTTTATCAATTTTGTACTATATTTCTACATCTTGTGATCTTCTTTTTGTAGACAAAAGTGAAGATGGAGGAACCTATGTTGGAGATCCAATCTTGAAGACTCTCCTATAAATAGAGGAAGATTTGAAGCAAACCATAGAACAACACAAGCAAATACACAACAAGAAATCTGCAAATTTCTAAGCTTTCATATTCAACACTCTTGTTGTATTTATAGCCTAAGTATTTCACTTTCACATCTTGAGGTCTAGGCTTGATTCATGATTACACTTGCACTCAAAATTGTATTATTCTTTATAGAGTTGTAATCTTGAATTTTTGAGTTCATCATTCAACACAAGATATCCTTCTGAGTGTTCTTGTAGTAAGAACACACTTGGGTGATCTAGGTGTTAGGTGCAAGATGATTGTGGTAATCTTCTTATTGAAGAGTTTGGTGCTCTTTGAGGTGTTGAAGAATTTGGTGTTCTTCAAGGTTGAAGATTGTGGTGATCTTCACAAGGTGCCGTTGAAGGAAGATTGTGATAATCTCCAAGGTGGTGTTGAAGAAGAGTGTGGTGCTCTTCAATGTGATATTGTAAGGTGTTGTTGTATTAATTTTGGTAATTAATAAAATCTTTTTCTTTTTGAAATCCATCGCGGAGATACTGGGGTGGTAGAGGATTAGGCCCTAGGTGGGTTGAACCTCTTTAAATCGGCGCGTGATATTTACTTCCCGCACCTTTACTATTGTCTTGGCTTGTTTTATTCGAAAAAGAGGGCTAAATCGAGAAAATGAAGATAATCTATTCACCCCCCCTCTCTAGATTATTGTAGCCGCTTGGACTTACAAGTGGTATCAAAGCCAAACTCTTTGGCAAGCTCGTTCCACATCGCGAGTAAAGAGGAACGATCATCGGCTATGAATGAAGTCTACCTTACCGGTGCCTTCACCACCAAGCCACCACTATTTGATTCCAAAAATTATGCATTTTAGAAATAAAGAATGGAATGCTATCTACAAAGTTGCGGGTTCGATATTTGGAACACGGTCATTAATGGAGAATCCATTCCAATGAAAAACACACCTCACACCTCCAATGCCTACAAGGAGCTCAATGATGAAGAGAAGAAAATCATCTCCTTAAATGGTAAAGCTCTTAATATTATTTATTGTTCACTTACCATTTTGGAATATGATCATATTGTAGGAATTAAATCGGCACATGAAGTATGGAGAAAATTAGAAGAAGTATATGCAAATGAAAGGAGTCACACAAAAGCATCTATTTCTCAAATGAGTACTACTTCAAACCCAACAACCTGGGATGAGCTTCCTACAACTGCCGACGACGATAAAAACGAACGATGTCTTATGGGCTTCGAAGAAAATGAGGTAAGTTCTAAACCTTCTACTTCCTATGATAATGAATTACATAATGATTATAGTAATTTGAAAAATGATTTTGATGAGCTTCAAAATGAATTCCAAAGCTTACTTGTTAAATACAAAAATTTGAAAAAGGAATTCAATGTTTTGAAAAATGATAAGGATAGTTTATTTACTTCATATGAATCACTATCATGTGCTCACACCACCACTCTTGATAAGGTTAGAAACCTTGAAAATGAAAATAGTACTCTTGTTGAGGATATTAATTGCATGAAAAAGGATTTATGAAAATTCAACTTGAGTACCGATAAATGACCAAAATTGTTGATGTTAATAGTTGTGATAATTCGAAACTAGAACTTGATCATAAGCCCAATGTTATCAATCATATGAAAAAGAATCAAGTCTCTATGCATGTTGGTCATTATGCTCCTAGAATTATTACTTGTTTTTATTGTGGTAAAAAGGGTCACACGGTTAATACTTGTCGGGCTAGAAATAGTTCTAATCATTATTGGAGACCTAAACGTCTCAAAGTTAATCCCAAAGGACCCAAACACTTGAGGGTACCACAAAACAATGTCATATTAGGTACCCGGCGGAATAATAACCAAAGAAAATTCATACCACCAAGAAGACATCAAATGACCGTATCATTTGATCAAATGAGAAGACATCACCACAATGAATTTCCAAGAGAAATACATTATCAACAATGGGAAGGACATAATCCTTGGAAATGGAGCTATTGGAGAAGCCATCATCTACAAGATGATAGGGGAAGATATCATCAACAATGGGAAAGACACAACTCATAGAAATGGCGTAATTGGTAAACCGTATCTCCCCATTTAAATATGCATTTTATTTTTATGCATGTTTTTATTTGCACCTTAATTGTCAAAATGATTTTTCAAAATATTTTTTAATGAGGCCTTCTACATATTTGTGGTTTTAAAAAAAAATTAAAAAGGAGACCTTGCATGATGCCTCATTAAAATGTTGTGTATTTACTAAGGCTAAAGTATTTTATAATCTCCTATGGATTTTTGTGGCATAAGCATTCTTGTGACATATATTGTTTTTATCCTACACTTGTATCATGTTGTTTTGTGCAAATCTTGTTTAAGAATTGTGTAGGATTTATATCTCTTCTTCATTGGTTATCTTCTCATAATCCTTCAAGAAATGATTAAGATATCAAGGTACACTCACCATTGCTATTCATCTCTTAGACTCGATATATTTTTGCCATTTGCCTATGTGCTTGATTTTCTAGATATTTCAAAGCATCTCACGTAAGTGCCATTAAGAGGATTTTTCGATTTTTGAAAGGCACTATTCGATAAAGCTTGTCTTATCCGAGACTTGTAAAGGATCATATTAATAAAACAATTGTTTTTCATCCTTCTCTCAATATTATGCATTTGATTGCTCATATTCATCTTGTCTAAATGCTTCTTTTAAATGAGGTCTCAACTATATGCTCTTGAATTTTTCAAATCTCAAAAGAGACCTTATATAGATTCCTATAAGTTTTTTTTTTTTTTTTGAACTTACATGTTTTATGAAACTATTGATGATTTGTTTGAAAGCATAGTATGTGTTACTTATTGTATCTCTATTATTCGATATTACTATGCTCTTGTGCAAAGATATCTTCTTAAAATTTTGCATAAATTTTTGGTATTTTGGAACAACCAAGCGGAGGTTAGTAGCTCAAAGGTAATGTCAAGAAGAAGGTGTTAAGAAATTTATTGTTTAGATTTTGATGAATGCCATGTAAAACTTAGAATAGGAAGTTAGGCACCCCAATTTTTGTTGTAAAATGCATTGTAATAAATAGGCTGTGAGTTAAGTCACCACGCCTAACATGCAAGAAGACAAATCAAGACTAGAAGGAAGACTCATTGCGAGACAAATTGAGTATGGCAAAGAAGAGTAGACGGAACTCTATCAAGAAGCAAACAGATGCAAACAGTGGAGTATTAGTCAAGTCAACTCGAGAAAAGCCAAGTCTCAAGTTGAAGTGACAAGAGTCATCCAATGATTGGAAGTGACTCTAAGTCACCTGGGAAAGCAAAGAAATGCAACAAGTCGAGATAATCAAAAGATCCGTTGCCGTAAATCAAGAGAATTACTTAAACAAGTAATATCTCCATACCACCTTTCTCGAGTGCTCGGTCCCTGAGCGCGTGCAAAAGGAATGAACCAATGGGAAGCACTACACCGTGTCGAACTCGAAAAGGTGAAAAACAATTCATACGAGGAAATGGCAATTCCAAGGATCGCAACAAGACAAGCCAACGATCGCAAGTGACTTTCAAAAATAAGCTATCTCTTCAACGGGCAAATTTTTGAAAGATCACTATAAAAGGCTGAGGAGTTTATTTGAGAAGATGTAACCAACAAGAGACAGACTGAACCAAAAACGTTCAAGCAATTATTAGAAAATCAAATATTCTCAATCCTCAAGCCTACACTACGAAGAACATCAATCCAACACTCACCGTGAAGGAAAGATAACTTCAATCGATTGAAGAGGAAAATACTGAAAAATCAAGGGTCTACATTCCACGAAGGATTGTAGGAAGGTTCAAGGTCGAACTAAGTTTTGAGCTTTTGGAGGGCTTCGTGATTAAATCCAAAGAGCTTGAGCAAGTGAGTCAGAGTAGCAAGGCAAAGCCCTGTGAAGAAGCCGAGTCGTTGAGAAGCTGAGTGATCAAGGCGTCTCGCACTAAGTCGCAAAGGATCAAGTCGGTTGTGTGATCAAGACTTGTATCTGGACTCATTACCACTTTGTATCTTGATCAATACCTAGTGGATTCCTCCAGGAGTTGGAGAAGAGAGGAGTAGAAGAATTACCCCATCTTCGAACCTCTATAAAAATTTCATTGTGTCATTTACATTTCAAAGACTTTAATTCCTGCATCTTAATTGTTTAAATCTGTTGATAAATTTGCTATCCATTTGATAATTTCTAAGTACAAAACCAAGCACTAAATCCTTGCTTAATCAAACATAAGGGTGTTAAGTCTTCCTGAAAAAAACAAAACCACAACTTGAGTTAATTTAGACCCAATAGCCGAGTTATTCCATCAACAAACCAATCGGTTGAGTCCGTTGAGAGACTAACTCTACTTGATTAACTAAATTGGTTGTCCATCAAGGACACAAATGTGTAGTATCAACTCTGAATATTTAAAAGGACTAAATCGAAAATTTGGTAAGGTTTATTCAACCCCCCCTTCTAAACCTTACACTTACACCCCTTGGGACCTACAAGTGGTATCAGAGTTGTTGGTTCATTGAACCCTCCGCACTGGTTACTGAACTAGATTTCCAAACTTTTCAAAGTCTGCTTTAGTACTTAAACTCTCAAAACTCTTTTTATCATTAAAAGCTATTATCATGGAAGCAAATTTGACACGCATCCCTATGTTCACAATTGAAGAATTTGATGATTGGAAAATTCGTATGCGGCTCATCTATCAAAGATTACATGATGAGATGTGGATAGTGATAGAAGATGGGCCACCGCAAATCTTAAAGGTGAACACAAAGTAAGAAGAGTCGCACCAAGGAGAAGAGGATGTTGCTCCCGCACACGGTCATGATTGAAAAACCAAGAACCGAATGGACAAATGATGATAGAAAAAGATACAACCTGGACAATGTAGCCAAGGACATCCTTTACAAAACCTTGACAAAGCCATGTTCAATAAAGTCAAATCATGCAAAACGCTAAAGAAATGCAGGACAAGCTAACATTGATTTGTGAAGGCTCGGAGCAAATCAAAGAAAACAAATTATCGGTGGTTGTACGAAATTTGAGAACTTCAAAATGATCTCGGAGAAAACCTGGATCAACTGGATGCTCGGTTCACGAAAATCACCAATGAGCTATCTCGCACTTGGAAAGGAATATACACAAGAAAATGTGTATGAAGATCCTAAAAAGTCTTCCAAATTGAATGGGAAATGAAGGTCATGGCACTCGAGACATTGCATGGACCTATCAAAGACATCCAACCATGAATTATTCTCATACCTCAAAGCCTACGAGTTTGAGCCGAGAAGAAAAGACCAGGAAGAGACAAAATTTGTACCCAAAACAATTTTTAATTGTTAAAGATGGGAAGAGAGCCGAGGTCAAAGAAGTCATTGACCCGGAAGAAATAGCCCTGATGGTTAAAAGATTCAACAAGTTCCTCAATAAGAACTACAAGAGAGGAAAGGGCGAATCTTCCAAGACACTCACTCCCTCCAAATCAAGGGAAGATAGGCCAACCAAGAGAACAGATCATCAAAAAGTCAATATCAAAGGGCCGACAATCCAAGAATGGAAAGAGCTTCGATCAAAAGGTTGAATATCTATCTTTGAATCAGAGACAACCAGGTCACTATGCCATTGATCGCCCATATCCTCGTAGTCAACAAATACAGGAATGAAGAAGAAAGAAAGGTCTTCAAAGAAAGAAGACAAGAAAAGAGAAAGGCAATGTTGGTCAGAGAGATCGGCCTAAATGCCAAGTCAAAAGACATAGCCGATTCGAAAGCGGTGAAGCCGACTATTCAAGTGACTCAAGAAGAAGCCCTGATCCGCTTGATGGCCAAGGAATAAGATCAACTCGACCAAGAAGATGAGGTACACTCTAACTCATCAAACTCGGACTCTAGTGATAGTGATCAGACACACACACTTCATCACCCACTCGATCTTTATGATTCATTAGGCAAAATGATGAAAGATTTTGAACACATTAAATCCTCACACACACTATTAAATGAGGAAAACAACTGCTACTCAAGAGCCAAAACTCAAAGTGACTAAGGAGCCGAGTACTATAAGTCACATAGCCGATGAGAATGAAAGTTTAAAGGCCGAAAATGCTAAATTAATAGCGAGAAATTGATGCCATAGAGAAGAGGGAGAATGACCTCAAAAATGTTATTGCCTCATTCACTAAGGCATCTAAATCATTGGATGACCTTATTATGAGTCAAAGAGAATGTGGAGACAAAACAAAGCTTAGGATTTAATTCCTCTCGTGCTATGTCAAACCTCAAAAGTAATTTTGGAAAAAGGATCTTCAAGCCATGAAGAGTCTAAAAATCCAAAACTCTAAATGTTGCACACACATTCACTCCAAAGCATAATAACAAGCAAACCGCCTTGGTTATAAAGGAAAAGGAAAACAACCATTGAGTGCGGCTGAAAGGACAACCGAGAAGAGATTCACCGAGTTCCTCAAACTCCAAACAAAATACTCAGAAAGAAGAAGCAAGAGCTACCAAAACCCTTAAAATCTATAAAAGAAATACATATGATGGGAATGGTAGAAAATATCCAAGCCAAGCCGATTGGAATAATGTGAACTATCAAAGATAGACTTATGGAATATAAGCCCAAATGGCAAAGGCCTAGAACTCAAAAAGGCCATTCCAAAAGTATAAGAGTTTTCATCAAAGACACATATGCACCTAGGCACTATACTCGAGACACCACAATTACCCAAAGAAGGCGATTGCTAAAACCTATACACAGCATACGACAAAAAGAGACAAATTGTATGAACCTAAAATCCCCAAGAAATTTGTCAAGATTAATCATGATTATGGCATCGATAGATGGCAACCCCTTAGAGTCAAATCATTTGGCTATAAGTTGGTTGGATCATCTTACAATTCTAACCCCTCAGACCTGCACAAGTATTGGTACCTAAAACTTAATTTCCTTGATTGCGGGTTCAAGGAACAAATGAGTGCCAAGGAACCTGGTACATGGATAGTGGTCATTCCGGACATATGACAGAAATAAGAAAAATCAAAAATTCAAGGAAGTCAAAGGAGCAAAAGTCATATTTGGAGAAATGAAGCTCTGGTGAAATAAGAGGCATTGGATCCATCAAGAGGAATGGATTAGAAATCACGGATGTTGCATATGTTGAAGGACTCAACTTCAACTTATCGAGCATCACCAACTCTGTGACAAGGGCTACAATGTTGGATTCAACATGGGTGTATGCCAAATCAAGGATACTTGAATCGAATGAAGTTGTGTTGCAAGGATGCGGACAAAAGAACATGTATGTAGTAGATTGGTCAACCGCTACACACAAAGACTGCCTATTAGCAAAGAGCACAAATTAATCAAGTTGGTTGTGGCACAAAAAGTCGAGTCACCCGAATTTCAAAACAATTAACAAGCTTGCTGTAGTCTTGTGGAAGGACTTCCCGGACTCGATATATACAAGAAAGAGAGTATATGTGATGCATGTCGAAGGGAAAACAAATCAAATCTTCATTCAAAGAAAAGACATGTTCATCTTCAACAAGAATATTGCACCGCTACATATGGATCTATTTGGCCCAAAGGAACCAAACCAAAGATAAGTGGAAAGAAATACACCTTGGTGGTAGTAGATGATTACACAAGATATACATGGACAATATTCATGTGTAAGAAGAAAAAAACTCTCGTAAACTACCACAAGGTGATGAAGAGGATTCAAAACGAGAAGAGCCAAACCATTATCAAAATAAGATCGATGAGGAACCGAGTTTGTCAATGGAATAATAACTCGCATTGTATTGAAAATGGCATTGGTCATGAATTATCAAGCAAGGACTCCACAAAACGAGAATGGAGTTGCGAAAGGAGGAATGTAACTCTCAAAGAAGCGGCAAGGACCATGTTAGTCAAGTAGGGTTACCAAAAAGATTTTGGGCTGAGGCAATCAACACAAACTTGCTACACTCAAAACAGATGTATGATAAACAGACAAATTTGAAAAAAGACTCCTATGAGATTTGGGATGAAGAAAACCAAATGTTACATATTTCGAAATATTTGGATGTAAATGCTTCATCCACAACAATGGCAAAGACAATCTAAAGGCTTTCGATGCTAAAGCCGATGAAGGTATCTTCTTGGGATACTCATCTGAAATCAAAGCCTACAGAGTACTCAACAAAAGGATTATGGTTGCGAAGAATCCATTCATGTGGTATTCGATGAGCCAAATGTAAATGGAGAAGTCATTGAAGAGTCAACGATAAGTCAATCATCCAACCATACGAAAGAGTCCCTTATGTCAAGTCAAGTCGAATTATAAATTCGTAAGAAGATGAGATAGTCAATCTCAAAAACAAATGGAAAATTTGCGGCTAAGTGATTACGAGAGAGTGAACACAAAGAACACACCGCAAGACGATCAATCCAAATGCTAACTTACTCCAACCTCGATGTAAGATGGCCGAGAGACCATCCACGAAACTTGTCATTGGAGATATAAGAGAAGGTGTCAAAACAAGATCCGAACTCAACAAGAAGCCATGTTCACATGCTTTATCTCGCAAATAGAGCCCAAAGATGTGTTACAAGCATTGGATGACACACATTGGATTCAAGCTATGCAAGAAGAGTGAATCGGTTTGAAAGAAATAAAGTATGGGAATTAGTTCAAAGACCCACACATCGAATGTTATTGGTACCAAATGGGTGTTCAAACAAGATGAACGAGGAAGGTTCTGTGGTAAGAAACAAGGCAAGACTAGTAGCCAAAGGATATTGCCAAGAAGAAGAATAGATTTTGATGAAACATTTGCTCCGTAGCAAGACCGAAGCTATAAGGATGTTTCTTGCCTATGCACTCACAAGAATTTCACCGTATATCGATGGATGTAAAAGTGCATTCTTAAATGGTTTATTGGAAGAAGAAGTGTATGTTGAACAACCTCCGAGGATTTGAGCGAAAGACTCTTGGAGATAAGGTATACAAACTCAAGAAAGCCTTGTATGGATTGAAATAGGCACCCAGAGCATGGTATGATACCTTGTCACAATTCCTAATCGAAAATGGATTCACAAAAGGAAAAGTAGATAGAACACTTTTCGAATTCAAGACAAAAAGAGTATTCTCGCTTGTTCAAATATATGTGGATGACATCATTTTTGGATCCACAAACAAAGAGTCGTGAAAAATTTTCAAACCTCATGCAAAGTAAATTTGAAATGAGCATGATGGGAGAGCTAACATTCTTCCTTGGACTCCAAGTGAAACAACCAAGGATGGAACCTTCATAAGTCAAACAAAATACACCAGAGAGACTTAATGAAGAAATTTGGTATGGAGGAGAAGTCTTCTCGTGAAAATACCAATGAATACATCATCAAAATGGACATGGATGCAGATGGCAAGCCAGAGATCAAACAAGATACGAGCACTTATTGGATCATTGCTCTATCTTACAAAGTAGGCCGGACATCACCTTTGTCAGTAGGTGTATGTGCAAGATTTCAATCTGCTCCAAAAGAGAGCCATATGACAAAGAAATAAGAGAATATTGAGATACTTGAAAGGAAGCCAAGAAGTTGGCTTATGGTATCCAAAGGAAGGTGGATTCAAGCTAATTGGCTATTCGACTCGACTATCTTTGGATGCAGAGTTAATGAAAAAGCACCTCGTGCACATGTCAAATGCTAGAAACAGACGATTTCTGGTTTAGCAAGAAGCAAAATTCAATAGCCACCTCTACAAATTGAAGCAATACATAGTCGGCAAAACAAGTTGCTCCCAAGTCCTATGGATGAGACAAAGAAATGAGAGACTATGAAGTTGAGGAAAAAGAAATTCCAATCATGTGTGATAACACAAGTGCAATTGCAATCACTCAAAATCCTGTGTTGCACTCAAGAACAAAGCATATCGATGTCAGATATCACTTCATAAGAGATCATGTTGAAAAGAAGGACATCGTCTTGGAATACATCTCAACTGATAAACAATTGGTGACATCTTCACAAAACCATTATGTGAGTCAAGATTTGAAGAACTCAAACATGAGTTAGGGTTAATTGAGCTGAGTTAACATTGAGAAGAATCAAAGAAAAGAAATGGAACACAAAAAGGGGAAAAGAGTTGAACTCACAAATCAGCTAAGTAAATCAGCTGTATCGGAAAGACAACTATATCAAGTCAGCTGTTAGCTGAGTCACTAAGAGAACTGTGAGAAGAAGAGTTAAATCAGCTAAGGGATAAGCTAAGTCACTTATGAGCAAAGTGACAAAAACGCATCATTTTTACTAAGCGGGAATGTTTTTAAGAATGACGTCAAGATAATGATGATGTGTACGGACATAAAGCCGCACACCAAGCTTATGATTGGATATAAATGCTGCCGCATTAAATACGAGACATTAAATGCTAAATAGGCGTGCAAGATCTAAACCGTTGATTTCGATCACATTTCAAAAACCATCCGCACGCCCTTTCATAAACCATACTTAAACCATTTCCGTCCGTTTCTCTCACACACTACCAAAACTGTTTCATTTCTCTCTCTCGGAAAAAGGCAAAAATTCTCTCAAAACCCTATCTATCTTCAAATCAATCTCTAAGTTTTTCTTTGATAAAATCCTGAAAAATGGCACCAACCTATGATTTTACCAAGTTAGGAAAGCAAATCCACACCGGGTCTCTTTGTGGATTTCGACGACGGCATGGTGAAACAGGGTCGATGACACCCTAGTGAAGAAAATTGCCGAGAAATTGGAAACGTCCGGGTTGAAATTGTTTTCGATCTTTGGAATATCCGATGACCTATGTGGAGGAGGTCGCATGATTCTACGTGAATGCCGAGATTCACGATGAAGGGATAAAGTCATCTGCTCACGGAAAGCGACTCACCATCTCTCGCCAAGGATTTGGTGAACACCGCCACTACCAACGGAAGGAGCATCGAAATTAACGGCGTATGTAAACCTGGCCGCTTGGAAGGAAATAGCCAAGCCCGACTATCTCGATAAAATAGTTTACACAAAAAACAAGAGACTCGGCCAAGGAGGATTATCACAAGTCGTTGGACATAGTTGCCAAATGTATTGACATCAAATTTGGCGGCTTTGACCAATTGTCAAAAGCAAAGTTGATCGTGATGGCGGCGATCATTGAAGAAAGGAAAATAAATCAATGAGTTTGTCTACGTTAAAGCAGACTATGCCGAATGTAGGGAACAAATCCTTCAAGGAAGATGGCACATTTGGAGGATCCCTATGATATGGTCCGGTGATTGGCCGGATGATGGAGGTGAAAGGAGTCCCTCTTAGACATGGAAAGGCGTTCCATGTTAACAAGAGGATGTTCAGATCAAACCTCTCTCGGCGCACGTAAGAGAGCCTACGCCAAGAGAGCGACACGAGTGAGGGGGAATCACCGACCCTCAAGATACGTATGTTTCCTCTCCACCAAAGAAGAAAGCGCCCCCGCAAAGCTAAGAAGATCACGCTCTCCGCGCAAAAAAGAAAGTCAAACCCGCTCCCGCCCCGCAGCAGGTAGAGTCACCCGCCTCGCAGCCGTGTCTCCCGCCTCAAAGCAGCTAGCCGGTCGAGAAGACTCTCAAATGCCTTCTCCGATCGTCAAGGAGATCTCGATAAGCTAAGACGGCCGGCTCCTCGAAGAAGACACCAAGACCGCCTGCGCCCCCAAGACTCGGAAGAAACCGTCTCGAACTGTAAATCCCTCTCGGTACAAACCAAGACGAAGAAGAATCATCAAGCACTCCGAGCTTGAAAACCTACGAGTCACCACTCAGTGGAACAAATACGTAAACTCCAAGTAATGAGTCCCCGGATGTAATTGATGAAACAAATGCTAAGTCTCGTCAAGGCGATCAACAGAGGCAACCTCAAGAAATAGTGTAGTCCGCACAAACCGAGACACAAGAAGAAGCGATAGAGTGATAGTGATGTGATGATCCTATCTCCACCTTACCCGACATCCAAAATCGTCGCGTGAGTGGAGGAAATGGAAATTGAGTAAATCAAGGGAACAGTTCCAACGGCCCGAGTTTATAGAAGAATAAGAGGAATCGTTAAACTTCCTTGCCTAACCACCGTAATCCCAAAGATCGGATGAAGACAACAAAGACAGACATCCTGCAGATCTTCAAGGACAAGGAGAAGGAAAGACAGACAGCAGGAGGAAGGCCGAGGCACGTGAGAAGGCCAAAGATCCGCCCTATCTCCGCACCACGTAACACACACATCCTCTCCTTAATGTCTTCTCGACAGTGATGAGGATCCTGACTCGCCGCCGCAGAAGAGTTGCAAATGCAAAGAAGCAATGCATGAATCCGAATTCTTCATGAGAAGAGCATGATGGAAGGACCAGAGAGAGTCCTCCGAACACACCGAAATTGATCCAATGGGAGTGGTTCAAAAAATTGCCATCATTGTCGCTGCCACCACTTCCCTTGACTCACTCGGAAGAAGGCTATAAGGGAATTGGCGATGAACCGGGATAGTGGGGACCCCAAATGAGCCAACCCCTATTGAAGGTGTCTTACCACCGCCCCAACTACCGAACATTCCATAGAAACAAATGGGAGTTTGGAGACGAGTGACCCCATTCCAAGTCACTCACCGTGGTGCGCCAGGGGGGGAAACTCCTCCACCGCAGCAAGGTCGGGAGAATGCTGCGATGACTCAACAACGAATCCAGGAGGCGAAGTGGAGAAAGTACAAACACTTAACGAACAGCAAGTTGTCATCAACGGCTCGCAGGCTTGAGACTGTCTCACCGAGGTGCCAATCGCTCCGAAGGCTAATGACGCGTTGCGATGCGCATCGAGGCACAGGAAGAAGGAATGTACCACGGGAGTTAACACTGCAGGCGATGAAAGTGCAATCCATGGTGTTGAGACTCCAATGGATGCCACCACAGAAGACCCTAAGACACCGACACTTTGTCGAAAGGAGGTCCAGGCCTCGCGCAATGGCAATGAGGCTGAGGTATCAAGGTCCACGGGAGGTTGAGACTTCCCGGGTAAAGAAGTCAAGTAGAGAACATCCTCCCGCTATCATCGACCCATCCGAAAAGGAGATAAGCGCGCTTCATGATTCCCAGGATAATCCCGATGTAACCTTTCTCGGGATCGGAAAGGCGACGAAGAAGTTGAGTCATCCCCCATGATAGCTCCAAAAGACTCAGTCTGCGGATGTTCCAAGCACGAGCAAGTCGATCCCAAGACTACTCGTCAAACCTTTAATTTTGATGATGAGCCACCAATGGAAATCTCATCATCGTCCGATGACGCTCGATAAGGCCGAGGACCGCCTCTACTCAATTGGAGAAACCAAACAGACCAACGAAGTCGTTGAAACAAATTGAGGCTCGCAAGCCGGGTCCACTTCACAAATGACCCCACCGAGAGACAGAGTCCATCTGCGCAGCAGCTCCCAAGTCGCAGGCGAAATTCGACTCCAAAGGAAATTCACGCGCACCTCTCATCATTGAACAAATATCGAGTTGGCCGTGATGATTCCTTTATAGAATCTTTTCCTTTCTCTCTGAGGTACCGGACCTCCCTGAAGAGTCGAGAACGAGCTCGCACGCTTCCATAGACCAGCTCTGTTATTCCATCGGCACCATTGTTCCAAATGATTATGATTTTGACGCATGGCCATCACCGCAACGGAAGAATCACCAAGTCCACGAAGTGTTCAAGGCATTATTTGTTGAGATTGAACGGATGGAAAGGCATCGTGGCCTCTATGGACATGCGACGACAACAGAGATGCAAATCTTACTGCTGATTTAAGAGGCATAACAGTCATTGTTCAAGTCCACGAAGTGTTCAACAGCAGCAAACAATGCGTGTGGAACAAGTTAGATACTTCAGACATTGTTCAACAAGTCTGCTGGTATGGAGAGTCGAGAATGCCGATGCAAAAACAAAGTCGAGAGAACACATTGAGCACATGCATGAAGCTCACACTGCCGAGATAAAGCTGTTGCGTGAGCAAAATAAGAGTGATCTACAGCGTTTGGAAGAAACCATGAATAGAAAATTCAGCCTTCTCATGGCCGAGATGAAGCTGATTTCAGCAGAGTCCAACGCTACTCGATCCGAATTTCGTGCTGCATACTCCGCAGCAGACTCGAGACAGAACTCTACCATCGCAGTGCTCGACTTCCCCGCTTGCCAAGATGTTTCCAGTGTCCTCTCTCTTTTGATGATGCCAAAAAGGGGGAAGAGGAATACCTTAACGCACGAAGAGATCCAAGGCTGAAAAAGAGGATGCAACAAGCGAAGGGAAAGACAAAGAGGAAGCGCTGAAACAAAAGAAAGGAAAATCTGTTGAGGGGAAAGGATCGAAAGATGTGACCTTGATGATTGCACAAACCCCCAACAAGGTCTTGTCACACGGTGACATTATCAAGAAAAACTCCCCGTGACTCGCCACTCCAACACTCTATATCTATGGTCAAAAGAGAAAAACAATTGAAGCGGGGATGGAGGAAGTGGAAGGAAGAATGGATGCCCTAAGGTTATGAATATCTTGAAACAACATGGAGGCATTCCAAAGAGATAGAGACACTTATGCCATCTCGGATGTCGGGACAGAGCCACGATCGGTTGATGAATTTAAAACGCCGCATCCAAGGATACTTTGCAAATATGTCTATGGCTTAAGCTTGGGACTTGTCTTTGGAAAAGGGTCTCACGTTATGTGAAGAAGGCGACAGCAAATGGACTACCGGCAAATACTCTAGTCACTCCGCCGGTCACTCACCGAAAGAAGAAGACCCCCAGACAATACACGCCCGCAGGTAGAGGAAGAAGCGTGGGTGGAGGAAGAGGTTTCGACCTGGGCCTCTCGCCCAAAAACATTGAATACGTAGATCCGTGCAAGAAAGGAGGGATCTACTTGGGTCTTGACCAAATAGCAAACTTGCAAGTGGCTAAAAGTAATGCCGAGTATGCAAAAAGAATAGAAGAAGAAAACAAGAGACAAACTCAGCTATGGGAGGAAAGACAGAAAGATTGAGAAGAGATGAAGATGCCAGGAAGGCATATGAAAAGAAGAAGAAAGCGGTGACGATGAGAAAAAGAGAAGAAGAATGAAGATGATCTTGAACTGATGAAAGAAGGAGACAATGAAGGAGATGAAGTGTTCTTTGTTCACCCCTTCATGTATTTTATGATGTAAATACATACTATGTAAGTCTTCTGCAATAAAGCTATAAATTCTTTATTCTTTTGACAAATGTTTGCTCTGATACACCTTGTAAACAGTTGTGTAAAAGAACAAGAATGTTATGATCAATAAAAGGATTGATTTTGCGATACATTCTATGTCAATACACTATCTCAGTATGTATCTTTGCTATTTGCATTTTTGAATGGTTTAAGTTTTGGCATCATCAAAAAGGGGGAAATTGTTAGGAAATTTATTGTTTAGATTTTGATGAATGCCATGTAAAACTTAGAATAGGAAGTTAGGCACCCCAATTTTTGTTGTAAAATGCATTGTAATAAATAGGGTGGCCAAGCCGAGTTAAGTCGCCTACGCCCTAACATGCAAGAAGACAATCAAGACTAGAAGGAAGACTCCGCATTGCGAGACAAATGAGTATGGCAAAGAAGAGTAGACGGAACTCTCTCAAGAAGTCATTGAGATGCAATGTGGAGTATCGACCAAGTCAGTCAACTCGAGAAACGCCAAGTCTCAAGTTGAAGTGACAAGAGTCATCCATGATTGGAAGTCGACTCTAAGTCACCTGGGAAAGCAAAGAAATGCGTCAAGTCGAGATAATCAAAAAGATCCGTTGCACGTAAATCAAGAGAATTACTTAAACAAGTAATATCTCCATACCACCTTTCTCGAGTGCTCATCCCGATGTGCAAAAGGAATGAACCAATGGGAAGCACTACACCGTGTCGAACTCGAAAGGTGAAAAGCAATTCATACGAGGAAATGGCAATTCCAAGGATCGCAACAAGACAAGCCAACGATCGAAGTGACTTTCAAAAATAAGCCTATCTCTTCAACGGGCAAATTTTTGAAAGATCACTATAAAAGGCCGAGGAGTTTATTTGAGAAGATGTAACCAACAAGAGACAGACCAACCAAAACGTTCAAGCAATTATTAGAAAATCTGAAATATTCTCAATCCTCAAGCCTACACTACGAAGAACGTCAATCCAACACTCACCGTGAAGGAAAGATAACTTCAATCGGTTGAAGAGGAAAATACTTGAAAAAATCAAGGGGTCTACATTCCACGAAGGATTGTAGGAAGGTTCAAGGTCGAACCAAGTTTTGAGCTTTTGGAGGGCTTCGTGATCAAATCCAAAGAGCTTGAGCAAGTGAGTCTGTAGTAGCAAGGCAAAACGCCTGAATAAGCCGAGTCGCACGAGAAGCCACCGAGTGATCAAGGCGTCTCCAAACCGAGTCCCAAAGGATCAAGTCACCGTGTGATCAAGACTTGTATCCTGGACTCATTACCACTTTGTATACCGATCAATACCTAGTGGATTCCTCCAGAGTTGGAGAAGAGAGGAGTAGAAGAATTACCCCATCTTCGAACCTCTATAAAAATTTCATTGTGTCATTTACATTTCAAGACTTTAATTCCTACATCTTAATTGTTTAAATCACGATAAATTTGCTATCCATTTGATAATTTCTAAGTACAAAACCAAGCACTAAATCCTTGCTTAATCAAACATAAGGGTGTTAAGTCTTCCAATAAAAACAAAACCACAGTTGAGTTAATTTAGACCCAACAAATGAGTTATTCCATCAACAAACTCGGTTGAGTCCATTGAGAGACTAACTCTACCGATTAACTAAATTGGTCGTCCATCAAGGACACAAATGCGTAGTATCAACTCGAATATTTAAAAGGACTAAATCGAAAATTTGGTAAGGTTTATTCAACCCCCCTTCTAAACCTTACACTTACACCCCTTGGGACCTACAGAAGGTATTGATTTTGATGAAACATTTGCACCCGTAGCATGTTTTTGAAGCTATTCGCATTTTACTTGCCCATTCTTGTTTTAAGAAAATTTCAAGCTTTACCAAATGGATTTTAAGTCCACTTTTCTAAATGGTTTTATTCAAGTAGAAGACTATAACCGGGTTTGAAAAATTTTCTAGGCCAAATGATTTTTATAAAAGGCCTTGTATGTTTAAAATAAGCATCCCGTGTTTGATGTGATAGACTTAGCTATTTTTTTGCAAAATGGTTTTACAAGAGGTAAAGTTGATCTAATCTCTTTATTTTTGAAAAAGGGTAAGATTGCTTACTTGTACAAATTTATGATATCATTTTTGGTGCTACTAATGAATCTTTGTGCAAGATATTTTCTAAGTTGATGCAAGGTGAATTTAAGATGAGCATGATGGGGGCTCAATTTCTTCCTTGGAATTCAAGTTAAACAATGCCAATAAGGTGGTTATATTTCACAATCAAAATATACAATAAAACCTTTGAAGAAGTTAGGCATTGTAGAAGGAAGAATCATCTCAACCTCTATGGGTACCAATGTAAAGATTGACAAAGATTGAGGAAGGCATATTGATTGACAATCAAATTCGAGGTATGTTTATCTACGTTTATTACTCCTTTAGACTCGACATTTTCTATGTCCTATGTTTATATGCTCGACTTCAAAACTATCCCAATGAATCTCATTAAAGTGTCGTTAAAAGAAATTTTCAAATATTTGAAAGGCACTTCTTCTTATGGCTTGTATATCCAAAATTTTAAAAACGTTCATATTTTTTGGGATAACAAGTCCGGTGATTAAAATTTCTCAAAAATATGGTTCGTCATAATTGAACCAAATATATTGAGATTCGATATTCTTTTTGGGATTGCATCTCTAAAAACAAAAATTTGAGATGTGCTTAATTCCGTCTCAAAGATAACTCGCAGACATTTGTTTTTAATCGTTAACTGTCGAGTCTTTTTACCTCATTTCGAGCTTGTCTGGGTATAATGTATATTGAATGAGGTCTATATTTGCAATTTGCAAGTTTTTAAAAAATCGACTTTTTGGTGTAAAATTCGGACAGAAAACAGAATTGGTGCCCAGGCACCGGTCGTCGGCATGGTCAACCGGTCGACCACGTACAGGGATCGGTCGCCCTCACTGATTTCAGCAATAAAATGTTTTCTTTCCTTCAAACCGTATTTTTGAGCCTTTTCTTCTAAAATCGAACCCTTTGCATTTTTCACACACATTTCACTCAAAATGATTTTCTTCTTATAAAATCTATATTTTTTAGTTTATGTAACTTGTATTTCATCATTATCATCCGACTTATCCGAACAATTGGTAAGAATTTCTCCTTTTATCTCAATTGGGTTGAACCCTTGAGAATGTGCTTGTACCTTGATGTTTTGATGAAATTCTGGTATTAGTATATTGTATATGATGATTATTGATGGATGAATATTGTTATACTGCAATTGGTGATGAAGATTTTTGGCTTAAATAATTTTCAAAGGCGTTATATATCTCTTGTTTTATTCGACGCACGCCAAGTGTTCGACAAAATGTTTCAATGAAAAATTCATCACCTACATGATTCTCTTGATTTAAAAAGTCTTATAAGTTTATAGAGATCATGTTTTATCAATCAAATGAGCTTTTGAAAATCAAATGAGCAATTTTTCCCTATTTATTTGGAATTTAAGCTTCAATATTCAAAATGATCGATAAATCGATTAAATTGCGCACTTTGATATAATTTTATGATGGTTTTATCGTGCTAACATTCTTTTTGATGATTACAAAGGGGGAGAAATAGGAAAAACGTTCATACGCTCAAAGAAGCGAAAATAAGCTCGCAAGAAAAGCTATAAGCTAGGGCTCTTAAAAGCCAAAAGCTGTGAATAAAACTTAGTCCATGTGATGTATTATGGACTTTTATGCTTTACTAATGATGTCCTTGTGACAGGGGGAGCTTTTAAGCTCATGAAATTCAAATTTTTAGCTTGTAGTTGTTTGCTTCTACTTACTTTTGTTATGCATGTTGATAGGGGGAGCTTGTGCAAAAATGTTTTTGAAAAATCTTTGCTCATATCCTTATGTTTTTGCTTATGATAAATGTTGCTTGTAATGGATTGATGTCTTAGACCGGAAAATGTGTTTTGTTTTTAAAAATCGATCTCCTAAAATTGTTTTGGTTTGTAATCATCAAAAAGGGGGAGTTTGTTAGATAAATGTTTTTATCATGATTTTTATAATTTTGTTTAACTGAATTTTTACACCAAAACAATGGTCCTAAATGTTGTCAAAATACTCCCGATCATTTTAAAATATTTTTACTATTTTTTCGGAGTATTTCTTGAAGTTTATTTTCGATAAAAATTGCACAACACTTCTGTTTTATGCTCGACCAGTCGCCCTATAGGGCAACCCGTATCTGTGTTGAGTTTTGAAACAGAAAAAGGGACGGAGGAAAAATTGAGGGGGGCGACCGGTCGACCCTAGGGCGATCGGTGCCTAAGTGCCCTCCCTCGAGAACAGACTTCTCTGTTTCATATTTTTAAGAACCCCAACCGGTCAACATAGGGGGCGACCAGTTGGACCCCCCGTCGACTGGTCCCCCTGTGTAAATTTGTGCGATCTAAATTCAAATTTTCTATCTCTACGTGACCGGTCGACCTATGTTTTTTACAGCAAAATTCAAACCGTTGGACAACCATTATCAGCAAGATTTACTTTATCAATTTTGTACTATATTTCTACATCTTGTGATCTTCTTTTTGTAGACAAAAGTGAAGATGGAGGAGCCTATGTGGGAGATCCAATCTTAAAGACTCTCCTATAAATAGAGGAAGATTTGAAGCAAACCATAGAACAACACAAGCAAATACACAACAAGAAATCTGCAAATTTCTAAGCTTTCATATTCAACACTCTTGTTGTATTTATAGCCTAAGTATTTCACTTTCACATGTTGAGGTCTAGGCTTGATTCTTGATTACACTTGCACTCAAAATTGTATTATTCTTTATAGAGTTGTAATCTTGAAGTTTTGAGTTCATCATTCAACACAAGATATCCTTGTGAGTGTTCTTGTGGTAAGAATACACTTGGATGATTTAGGTGTTAGGTGCAAGAAGATTGTGGTAATCTTCTTATTGAAGAGTTTGGTGCTCTTTGAGGTGTTGAAGAATTTGGTGTTCTTCAAGGTTGAATATTGTGGTGATCTTCACAAGGTGCCGTTGAAGGAAGATTGTGGTAATCTTCAAGGGAGATTGTGTTAATCTCCAAGGTGGTGTTGAAGAAGAGTGTGGTGCTCTTCAAGGTGATATTGTAAGGTGTTGTTGTATTAATTTTGGTAATTAATAAAATCTTTTTCTTTTTGAAATCCATCCCGGAGATACTGGGGTGGTAGAGGATTAGGCCCTAGGTGGGTTGAACCTCTTTAATCGACTCGTGATATTTACTTCCCACACCTTTACTATTGTTTTGGCTTGTTTTATTCGAAAAGAGGGCTAAATCGAGAAAATGGAGATACTCTATTCACCCCCTCTCTAGATTATTGTAGCCGCTTGGACTTACATATTAGTGTGAGTTTTGCATGTATTTTGGGGCATATTTGTAGATATAATTGATAGATAAACATGCTTTAGCTCGGTAAAATGGGCTATTTTCTCTCGTTATGGAAAAGATGTTACGCTTTGCTCATTTTGCATGAATTTAAAGATATTTTGAGTATTTCTATGGCAAATATGAGCATGCGATGTAGAACCACCAAGAATTGAGAGCATACACCAAATTGGAAGCCAAATCGAGAAAACTCAGATGTTCAGTTGGTTTTATACAATTGAATTGAGCTTTCTAGACTAGAGTTTTGTGTTATTTTTGAGTTCTTTGAGTGGTCAAAGCCATATTGTGGGCCAATTATATTGAGTCTAGAGTCCTAGCAATGAGTCATGTGTCAAAATAAGCATGGATGATCAAACAACGAGGGGATTGATTTCAATAAATGTCTAAACGCATCTGGAATTTCAAGCACTGGCAGGGTTTAGTATTTTGGTCATAACTCACTCTACAAAATTGATATTTAGTTGATTCAATTGGCTACGGAAAGCTAAGAGATAGGGCTACAACACTTATGAAGACCCAATAAGCAAATGCGAAAGTTTGGGTGCCACACGGCCCGTGCATCGTCGAGAGTCAAGCAGTCCTATGGCTTGACGCACGACCTGGCCCGTGCGTCTGTGCTGGAATGTCCAAATTTGATAGCACATTGACCTAGGCTTCTAAAAGATATGAATACCACTTTTTGGGGCGCACACAAGGGGAGAAAATGGCTGGAATATACTCAAGAACTCAAGAAACATATCAACTTCATCAAGGAAGAATCAAGCGAAGAATCGGGTCACATCGGAGCTTAAGGATCGAAGATTTATCGAGAGATTATCTACTTTCTGTAAGTTTTCTAATTCTTTGTATTTCAATCTTTTGTTTTAGCTTGTCATGAATATGAACAACTTGTCTATGAGTTGTTTATTTGTAATGAGTAGCTAAACTTCTTGTGATTTTCGGGTTTTGGAAGTAGATTAGTTGAACTCTTGTTGAATGCTTTAATCTTAGTTGAAGTTATTGTCTTGAAGCCTATTTGAGTACTTTGTTCTTATTCTTGTTTTATCACTTGGCCAATGATTTAGCATGTTTGATATATTGATTCATAATTCGAGAGATGAGTTTCAATATTAGATCTTGAGTACTTGACATGAATATTTGCATAATCGAGAGGTTTGTGATATTTGTGAGGATTTATGATCTTTGGTGCATTTGGGAGTTGTATATCTATTATTGAGTAGAGATGCTAGCATAGATATTTCAATCAAACTTTATTTACATCTCGAGAGGGAGGATAAAATACCGTTGTGATCGTCTTATAGGAATATTGATAATAACTTTGACTTTGATTAAATCGAATAACAAGAGAGATATTAATCGAAACCATAACCCGGGAATCCATTTTATTTTCTTGATAATTCTATTATTATTCTTGCCTTGTGTTTTTGTAGTCTATCTTGTCTTTGAATCCACAACAACCATCAAATTGCGATCGTCTAAATAAAAATAAAACTATTTTGGTCCAATACTTAGTGCATAAATTTATTAGTCTCCGAGGATACGACCTTGCTTACCATATTCAATAAACTACACCGTACACTTGCGGTGAAGCTAGAAATAAGGCAAACACCAGATAAGGTATTTTTAGCCTTAATCCAATTCCTCCAAAGCCACGAGTCCCAAGCCTTAGGTTCACAAGAAAGTAACCCTCCCTTTGGAAAATATTTTGCTCTAAGGACTCTACTAAGAAGAAGATTAGGTTGAGTAATGAGCCTCCAAAGTTATTTCGCAACCCTCCCCTATTCTTAGGCAGCACCATTTTATCCCATGAGGTCCAAGAGATTTTTCTATTGCCTTCAGAGTGTGCCCCCACCAAAATTTAGAAGCCAGTTTACTAAGTTCTTTACAGATTTGGATTGGAAGTTTAAAGCGCAACATGACAAAATTAGGCATTGCTTTAATGACAGCCTTAAGAAGGACTTCCCTACCCGCAAAGGACAAGAAAACATTACTCCAACATGACACTTTCTTTTGAACACTCTCAATCACAAACTTAAAAACATCCCTCTTAGACTGCCCAATAACCAATGGCAGCCCCAAATATGTAGAGGCATGCTTGTCAGTGAACCATTGAGAATTTAACATATAAGCTTTTTCACAGGAATGGTGGTATTTTTACTAAAAAGAATCAATGATTTTTCCAAACTAACATGCTGCCCCGATGCACTACAATATCTTTCCGACTTTTGTTAACAATGACAACTTGTTCTTGAGATGCCTCACAAAAGAGGATGGAGTCATCCGCAAAGAACAAATGGGTAACAATTGGACACCCCTTCTGATTCTAAGACCTTGATACTACTCTGATTGAATTTGAACATGTTTAATCAAATTTGAGAAATCCTCCTACAAAATAATGAAAAGATACCGAGAGAGAGGGTCACCTTATCTGATACCTCTCGTAGGAACAACAAAGCCAGACACACTACCATTTATTTTAAATGAGAACGAAGAAGATGAAATACAAACCAGAATCCATTTCACAAAATTCCAGACAATTCCCATCTTACAAAAAACTAAGGCAAGGAAGTTCCACTCTACCCTACCATACGCTTTAGACATGTCCAATTTTAGAGCCATGTATGTTTTTTTGCTTTTCGTAGTCCCATTAATGATATAAAGGCATTCGTGCGTAAGTGCCACATTATTAATGATTTATCTACCATGAATAAATGCAGATTGGTTGGCACTAATACAATGATGCAAAATATTTTTCAACCTATTAGCAAGAATTTTTGAAATCACTTTGTAAATAACACTACATAAGCTAATAGGACGATAATAAGCCAATGATGTGGGATTCTTAATTTTGGGAATCAATGTGATCACAGTATGATTGACACTTTCCAACAATTTGGATGATTGAAAGAAGTTATTCACAAAGTGTGCAAATAGATTCAGAGATGACAGGCCAAAAGTGTTGAAAAAATGGGGTCATACCATCCAAGCCCGGGCTTTGTTAGGATGAAGGTCGAAAAGCCCTTTTTTATTTCAAATTCCTCCACTTGTTTGGTGAGATCCCGATTCATTGCTTCAAATTGAGTGTGGTGTCCCATCTAGAATATTGTGATCCTTAGGGGAAGAGAAGAATCGAACAAATCCTTGCAAAAATATGTAATTTCCTCTTCAATTTCATGGTTCAAAACACGGGAGCCATCACGGCTCTAATAAGACTTACGATGCAATTTATTTTCGTCCTTTGGATGGTACTAGCATGGAAATTTTTTGAGTTTCGGTCTCCTCCTTAAGCCAATGGATTCGGCTTTTTGACTCCAAAAGATCTCTTCTTCATTGTAAGCTTTATCCAAAACCACTTTCCGGCTTGACCATTCCTTCCAATCTCCTCTACCCGAATCTCTTTTTAACTCGGTGATTAGACTTACATTTCTCAATAATGGTAGCCGAGTTAGATTTTTGCCTCTTGCTCCAATTAATTAAAGTCCATCGACAAATACCAATCTTTCTATAAACCTGGTACATTGGAGTGCCACACACATTAGAATTCCAAGCATTATCAACCACGACTCAATTCCATCCCAATTGATCCATCTCTTATCGGAAAAAACCTTTTCTTTCCATTGTAAGTTTTTGGAGAAGTCTCAAGAAGTAACAAATGATGGTCGATGAATGCATTTCGACATGTTTCACACAAGAATTTGGAAATTTAAGCTTTCATCTTGCAGAAGTTAACACCCTATCAAGACGTTCCTCCATAAGACCTTCCCCGTCATGATTATTTGCCCAAGTGAACGGATGGCCAAAAAAAGGGATTTCTCCTACATTCATATCCCTCAAAAAGTTCTTGAATTCTTGGAAACTTGAGTGTTGTCTTACCTTCCCTCCTTTCTTCTCATCATTATCAACAATATCATTAAAATCACCCGCCAAAAACCACAAATTCCTCCATCGACTTTTAGCCTCCTCAAGGTAAAGCCAATGTTGTTTCCTGATGTTCTTGTTTGTACTTGCATACACGAAAATAGCCCACAATCTCTCTGGGCTCCCATCCCAACTGAATTTCACCTCAACACGAAAATAAGAAAACAAAATATTGTATGTGGGGATACCTTGGATCTGCTGTCATCTCACAAAAAAAAAAAAAAAAAAAAAAAAAACATACGGTAATTCAGCTATATATATTGCTGTCAAATAATATTCAGAACATTAATGTTTAAAATTTAATATTTAAATAACTTTTAAAAATTCAATATGTTATATTGACCTAAATTTAGACTAAATCTAACGACCAGAGTAGTTAAAATTTTGAGAGACCCCTAGGAGAGTTTATAATATGTTTAATCTTTAAACCATGAAATATATTCTTCATACAATTAGACACAATAATTATATATGTTCTTTCACACTTTTAAAATAAAAATTATTTAATTAATAATTTCCTTTATTTAGAAATATAGATAATTATTATTTAGTATAACTAGGGATAATTACATAAAAAAAAACCTGGTTCGGGATAATTACAGAAAATACAAAGATTTTTGAAAATTACAAAAAACACCTTAATGTTTGATTCCGCTAATTACATCTTTCTCGTTGATAAGCAAAAAAAATTCAAAAAATCCCCTGATATTTGTAGAAGTATTACCGTTACCCCTTAAATTTGAGACATAATCAAATTTGAGGGGGCTTTTTATAATTTTGAAATATATCTGGCCTTTTTTGTAATTAGCTAAAACCTGGGGGTGTTTTTATAATCATCCCTTAAAATTATAATAATGCATGCAAGAAGAATAGTTGGGCGGTTAATGAATCTGTTGGGAAAGGGAAACCGCCGGAAATATTTTCCCGCCAAAAGGTGAAGCAACGGTTGAGAGTACAGGATCGCCATTAACGGCATGCTGCTCCGAAACGTTGTGAAGAGATATGATGAAATCAAGAATCAACGCAACCATTCCCACACAACACACCCTTTCTTCATGTATTTCCATATCATATATATATAAATCTTCTCCCCATCACCAATTCTCCCCCATCATCGATCCCTGCAATATATATATTCCTCGAGTTTTGATCATCATTTCCACCAACCATGACGAACAGCAGCACTGGTGGGCGTGATGGAGCTGGATCCTCTTCCAACAACCCAAACCGTAACAGCCCCCGTCTTCGCACTGGCCGCGGACCAAACGCTCCTTCACCACCACCACCACCACCTTCTCCTCCGAGACAGCCACCTCCGATCATGGGCATTCCCGGTGTATCCGCTTTCACGCCTTATATTAATCCCAGGAGGCCTGCACCCCCACAGAATTTGCCCCCACCCCCACCCCCACCCCCACCCCCACCAGTGGTTGGAAGCGGCGGGTCCGCTTTCACGCCTTATATTAATCCCAGGGGGCCTGCACCCCCACAGAATTTACCCCCACCCCCACCCCCACCAGCGGTTGGAAGCAGCGGGTCCGCTTTCAGACCTTATATTAATCCTAGAAGGCCTGCACCCGCACCCGCACCGGCGAGTGGGAGCGGCGGGTCCGGGTTTGCGGGTGGGGCCCAGGCTGTGGCCGTTGGTGGAAGCGGTTCGGGGGGTGGTGCGTTGAGGATCGGTGGGAGCCCCCGTGTGAGGAAGAGAGGTCCAGCAGCCCCGGCAGGAGGCGGAGATAATCTGCAGGCGGCGGCGGGAGAAGGTGGGGAAAACAAGGAGCATATCTGCAGTGAGTGCAGAAGGCAGTTTATGTCTTCAAAGGCACTCTTCGGGCACATGCGATCGCACCCCAGCAGGCCTTACAAGGGAGCACATCCTCCTCCAGCATTTAGGGCCGCGGAGGAGTTCGCCGATCTTCTTCATTTGTATCAGCCTGAAGCCCCCCCTCCCGCTGCTGCTGCTGGTGCTGGTGAAGTTGTTCATTATGCGGGTGGTGAAGTTGTTCAGGGTGGTGGTAGTGGTACTGGTGCTGCTGGTGTGGAATATAGTAGTGGTGGTGGTGGCGGCGGCGGTGTTGGTGGTGGTGGTGAAGTTGCTCAGGGTGGTGGTGGTGATAGTGGCGGTGGCGGTGGTAGTGGCGGCAGTATTGGTGGTGGTAGTGGCAGCGGCGGTGTTGGTGGTGTTAGTCGTGGTGGTGGTGGTGGTAGTGGTGGTGGTAGTGGCGGCGGCAGTGTTGGCGGTGGTGGTGAAGTTGTTCAAGGTGATGGTAGTGGCGGTGTTGGTGGTGGTGGTAGTGGCGGCGGCAGTGGAGCAGAACAAAGGGAGGGGGATGGTGGCGGCGGCGGTGGAGCAGAAGGAGCGGCAAGGCAAGAGGATCCAGAGGAGGAGGGGCCGCTGCCCCAAAAAAAGAAGAGGGCATTAAATTTCGACTTGAATAAATAAATCAAAGAGAGCCTCCAAATTAATAATCCCTACTACTATTTCTATATTTCTATTCAAATGTTTTTGTTATTTTTGGTGCTGTTTAATTTGATCCATATAGATCAAATATATGTACTGGCTGTTGCTCTTCATCAGATAATCATGTGCATGCATGCATATGTTATAATTTCTGATCGATTGAGACACTTTTATCAATAAATGACTATTTTAAAGACTTTTGAATATCTGTAATTGTTTATATTTATTCTTCTGTTTTTTAGGGTTTTTTTTTCCTGATCATTTCATCCGTATTTTTATTTTATTTTTCCATTTATTTAATGTTACGTTGGCGTTTTACTTTTATTAAGTGTTTGTCTGAACCACCCCATTTCAACTTTTTAATTTTCCTTGCTATTTTATTTCTTGATTTTTGTTTTAAAAATTAGATTTCTCTATCTTTGCGTTGGAGATAACTCATGTTTATAGGTGACGAGTAATTATTAAAAAAAAACCATGTGAATCCTATTTCCTGGTTATAATATATATATATATATATATATAAATAGGTGAGCAACTGAAAATTATGTTCATATGCAAGCGCACATCCACTATGGACATAATCATAATAAAGCTAGTTGTCTGTCTTGTTAATTACCTACTTATAAAACAAATACGAAATTGAAGGAAACTCACATTTTATGTTAAATCACATTACTGCAATTTGATGTGAAAATTTCTAAGCATAACGCTGTTTTACTATTGTATAGACTATATATGACGCACAAAAGTACTCATCCATAAATATACACAACTTCTCATTTCAGGCTACGCACAATTAACTATACTACAAATTATACATATTACAAAATATGCAATGATCTGAAAACCAAATTAAATACTTTTCTATAGTCAATATAATTATTAATGAACTCTGGTGTTGTTTAATTAGACAACTACACGTGAAATTTTAATCATATACATTATTTTAGAAATAATTATGATGTCCATCAGTCCAATTATATATGTAGGTTCACTAATTAAATGTATATATCTGATGTAAAATTACATGTAAAACATATAAAAATGACCTTGTCAATTTTGTTACCACACAAAGTTTGGACTTCAAGTTGTTTGTCTTATTTTTAGCTTCACTGCAAGTGTACGGTGCAATTTATAAAATAGGGTTAGCAAGGTCGAATCCACAGGGACTAATAAATTATTGTACTAAGTACTGGGATTGTAATAGCCTTATTTTTATCCAAACGATCGAAATTGAGTGAATTGGTTTTGTAAAACTTAAGACAAGAATTTATCCTAAAAAGACAAAGTAAAGCGCTGATTGAAAGATCAAGGAGATGAATGGATTCCTGGGTTATGGTTTCAGTTAATATCCCCATTTTTTATCAGATTAATCACAACCAAAGTTATCATTGTTCTTCCCTATAAGACAACCATAAAAGTATTTTACCCTCTCTCTCAAGATGTATGTAAAAACGTTGATTGAAATATATATGCTAGCATCTCTACTCAACATGAGATATCCAACTCCCAAAAGCACAAAAGATTAAATATCCTCACAAATATTCACAGACTTCTTAATCTTGCAAATATTCATGTCAAGTACTCATAGATCTAGTATTGAAACTCATCTCTCGAATTATAAATCAATACCTCAAAGCAAGTTAAACCAACCGCGTTTTGATAAAACAAGAATTAAAACAAAGTACTCGAATAGGGTTGGAAAACAATAACTTCAATTGCAATTAATCATCCAACAAAAGTATCTATTAACCTAATCTCAAACCCGGGAATCACAAGATGTTTAGCCAGACATAGAAAATAAATAATCCATAGACAAATTATTCAAATTCATATATAACTAATTGAAAGTAAATGATACGATGGAATGAGAAACTCAGGGATGTCGACGATCTCTCGATCTATCTTCAATCCTCAAGCGTGCGGTTGTGACCTCGATCAATCTCTCCAATCCTTCGGTAGAAGGTTGCTCTTTTTTCTGCGTTCTAGGGCAAAAGTCCATCTCCTCGTTTGTGGCCTGCCTCGTCTCTATTTGTACTCCGTTTTGGTCAAAACCTAGTTTAGAATCTGTCAAACTCTATTTTCCCGCACAGACGCATGGGTCGTGCGCCTAGCGCATGCCCAGCCCGTGCGGGGTGCCTCCACGCACGACCAGCCCGTGCATGGTGCCGTGGCTTCAGTCTCAGTTCTGGCTGGCGCACGAGTTGTGCTATGGACGCACGCCCTGCCCGTGCGCACCTGCTGGAGCTGATGGATGCTCGTTTCTTTCTGTTTCTCGCCTGATTCGTCTGACTTCTTCTCGATTCAACTCCAAACATCGTACGTTACTTCCAGTATTGGCGGTCCTTTACCGCAATGCTCCGAATTGTTGCCAAAATGCTACAAATATCATTCAATTCCTACAAAACGAGCAAAGCGTAATACATTTTCCATAAAACATAAATAAAGCCCTTTTCATTCAAGTAATGCATGCATAACAACTAATTCAAACTACAATTAAGCCCAAAATACATGCAAAACACATACCAATCAAACCCCCAAACTTAAATTGTTGACAGTCCTGGTCAACGCTTTATAAACAAGACAAAACACAAATGGGAGTAATGAAAAGCAAATCAAGAACAACGCATCACAACTCATGTCGTTTATCCATAGACGTCAAACAACAAATCAACCAAGCTTCAAATATCTAACACAGAGCACAAGTTAATTAAAACCATGGAAAATACTTCAAATCACGCCTGTCCTGGATTAAGTGTATACTCTCCTCTATAGAATAATAAGGGACATGTATTCGCTCAAATCATATCAATGTTGATGAATTACAATAGGCTTGCAAATCGTCTCACATCTCTGCCACTCGATTGTATGCAACTCATAAATCTGAAATGACTTTTCTTTTGGTTATAATGAAGGCTCTTTGGTTAAGGTAGGGAAATATGGAGAAAGTGACTCAAACTGAAGCGTATAGACTGGTAACCACATCTTTTTCTCAATCAAATATTCCCATTCAAATCAAATATGCTACCCCAATCACCTTTTATTCTTATCACATCTATCTTCTCCCCTTTTTTTCATACAATCTCTTTCTTTCACCTTACATCATAATTCTCAGCCTATAAGTTCATTTACGGCCAACTCACTTATGCAGTCGATTTT